>WSYH01001374.1:40103-115857 GCA_036426205.1 Ascaphus truei
GAAAGTCAGCATGTCTGACGAAACGCGTCAGGATAGCAGCGACGACAATACGTCATCATTGTGGGACGGAAAGTCTGTGGCGAGCTCCCACCCCTGCTGCACAGAGCCCCAGTGCTGGTTCGGATGGGAACCAACCTGGTTTGGAAGGACTGACCATTAAGAACTTCTGTGTGTATCATTTTCACCTCAATCCACAAGGTCTGGTATCTTGGACTAGCAGCTGGCAGCATCTATTACATTCTTGCTGTGGAGGTTACACCGTGCTGTTCCCGTTGTGGTGATATTTATATGCCTGTTTTATATCTTTGTTTGTGAGTGAGCTTTTTTCCCTCTCCTCAACCTTTTATTACATTTATACGCTTTTAACGCTATGGGCTGCGCGCTTCCTCTTTAGTTTTTTTTAGATTCCTCTGGATGTGGTTCTGCCTCTGAAAGCTGCGTTACACCCATTTAAGTGTAATCATCTGACTAGACATTTATCAAGGAGTGGATTAGTATAAATTTTATTCATTCATTATACTGTTGGTTATTTCTTCTACTATATTAAGACTGATAAAGCTATATTGTATTCTTCAATATTTTCAAATCTATTGGCCATCACTGCCATGAAGAGAAAAGTTTGACTTGCCTTATAATCAGCACTAATTGTGGAAATGTGTATGAATGTTTTTAGAGAAATCTGTCAGAACATTTAAGAGAAGCAGGTGTAGCGTTCAATGTGGCTGACATCAGCAACACAGCAGTGTGTCGCAAAGATGTACTGGGTGTGAGGAAGTGGCGTATGATAACGTTACAATTATTTATAATGACAAGAATGAGGAACGACGTTTTAATATATCGTGGAATGGTTGGTTGAAAGTAGTAAGATAATTTCCATTTCAAATTAATGTGCTGAACTTTGTTCACCTTGTCAGCTTCTAACAAACGTAAGCCCTCCCCAAACACTGACACCACCAATGACCCCTGAGCTGCTTCTACACCTGTAATCCCTCCCACACAGACTTCACCCTACCATGACCCTGTGAAGCTGGCTCTCCTACCGGACAAAACTCCATCTGGTCACCTCATATTGCTTGATACATATTACTTGCAAGCTGGTTTCACACCAACGGTACATGAGTGAAAACCCATATGAAATTGAAGCTAATATGAAACAATTAAATACCATATGGTACATTGTTCCTATGTTATGCTCACATTAGACTAAAATTGAAGAGAAAAAAGAAATTCATAATACATAACGATGTTTGTTTGTGAAAATTATTCTGGTCGCATTTCAATGACAAATTCCAGGCAGACTTTATTACGCCAGTAAGGCCTGTTTAGAGGGGGACATAGATTATCACAAAATTTATATATATATATATATATATATATCATATATATATATATATATATATATTAAGATATCTAGAATCCATGCACAGCCGGCACCCACCCAATGGCAATTTAAAGAATTTGGAGCTATCTCATAAAGCAAAACAGACCATACGATACCGGTTGCAAACACGACATCAAGGGACCGGACCCGCAGGTAAGTAAATCAAAAATGTTCAATGTGGTGTAGAAACAGGCCCACTGGGGGAAGAAAGGTCGTTTTTTGGGTCTTCTATGCAATAAGAACATTTTTGATTGAACTACCTGCGTGCATGTCCCGGGAGGGCGGGGCAGGGGGCAACCGGGAGCGGAGGGGCGAGAGAGGATGAGCGAGAGAGAGAGAGATAGAGAGAGAGAGAGAGAGAGAGAGAGAGAGATATATTATATATCTATATATATATATATATATATCTATATATATATAATATATATATATTATTAATGTAATATGGATCGAACCACATACATGAAAAGTGTAAATTATGCATATTTTGTGTGCACAGACACGTATAACGAAGAACACAGTGATGTTAAACATTACTGTGAAAAGGATGACTGCGGGTGTGCTTTGTGGTTATGCATGTTAAACCCATGTTTGAAAAAGATTAAAACCTACATCAGCTTTCAACTTATAGGGGAAAGATGTTGAGCTTTTAAAGTAGAAGGTTGCAGTGTGTGTATTTGGAAGATCATTACACATAATCCCTTCATGCAGGGTCAAGTGGTAGGGTGACTAATAAGAGTAAGCCAAGACAGCCAAAAGCCAAACACGTTGTCGAAAGACACAAGAGTAATATATACGATAGAGAGATAGAGATAGAGATGAGAGAGGAGATAGATATAGAGAGTATATATATATAATATATATATATATATATGACAAATATATATAGAATAATATATATATTCGATATATAGATATATATATATATATATATATATATAGAATACAAAGAGAGAGAGAGAGATAGAGTATATATATTATATATAATTATATATATATATATATATATATTAATATAATATATATATAGAGAGAGAGAGTGAGAGACTATATACAGATATATTGTAGGTATGCTTATATTTGGAAGAAAGAAAGCATAAGTCTTCACGGAAATATAGATAAAACTGTAACATAACGAACGAGTAGTACAGTAAAATTTGTCACCTGCTGAGAAATTGAGATGACTAAATTCTGATATATGTATGTCCCCTGGCAAAACCTCACACGACAGGAAGAAATTTTTCAAGCATCGGCCCTCCTCCAATGGAGTGAACATTAAGAGACTGTTGCTGGAGGCCCCTCCAGTGGCAGAAGCAAGGCATCAGTTGTGCTTGATTTTTTTTAAAAATTGCCTTGATATCATCAAATTCTTCCGACAAATTTGTGCGTTCCTGAATGTATCCCAACACGCAGAAGACAACAACATGGTATCTTGATCCCAACATTTCTTTTATGGAGGCTGAACTTGTCCGTCCTGACTGAAAGACATAAAAAAAATATATGACCTTACTAAGTATAGAAAAAACGAACATTTTACAAAACTACTACGTGTTCAAAGAGATAACATAACATGCTGGTTTAGGTTGTGAAAATGTGTACCCATGAGCCATTTTAGCTGAAACATACAAATCTAAGGGAAAGCTTGCATGGAAATCTATAGAACATTGGCAAAATTTGTGGATGAATTGTTATGGTCGGTAAAGCATGAAGGATTATGTGTGTAAAGAATTAAATTAATTGATTAGATGTTAGAGATTAATAGGTTGAATTGGACACATGTCACATGAGATTAGGATCAAATGTATTTGAACAATCAATGCAAAGATCGCAGTCGACTTACCCTACTAAATGCCCCATACAGAGAGTCAAGTGCTCCAAATCCTGTGACAAGAAAAAAAAAAAACTATGTTTCCTCTTCATTGAAACGAGGATTACGGGGCGCTCCACATGTTTCTTCGACCAACATCCAGCCACAGAGCTTGTTGATGCTGACTGGACTCCCTTATTCCAATGGAAGAGACGCAAGAGCGGCCCACCACCAAACACGCCCACCACCAGGACACCCCAGAACCACCAGCAACAGCACCCCCCCCCCCCCCCCCCCCCCCCCCCCCCCCCCCAAAACAAAAAAAAGCAGCACCAGCAAAGCAGACACCACAGCAGCACTAGCAACATGAGCCACCACAGGCACTCGCACTTCCCAGAACACCACTCACACGCAGCAACAGCACTCCCCGAATACTACGTTTATCAGACACGTACTCACCATGGACTACAGTACCACTCACACAAGCATCACTCCTCACACGCCTTTCGGCCATTACCTTAGCACTCACAAAGAACAGAAAAGGAAATTTAAAAACACAATAGCAGACTGAACACTACAATGAAAACAAAACAAAAGATGTTAACAAAACACAAAACACAGGACAAACCTTATCAAATAACAGAACTCTCTCTGTCAATAGGGAAATATGCAAAATCGCCCAGCTCTGTGTGTCTCACCTCCTCCCACAACA
The DNA here is from genome assembly GCA_036426205.1 of Ascaphus truei. NCBI lineage: Eukaryota > Metazoa > Chordata > Amphibia > Anura > Ascaphidae > Ascaphus > Ascaphus truei. The sequence continues at coordinate 44,004 of WSYH01001374.1, forward strand.
AAGAGAATGAAATAAAATACACGCTGCCTCTTTAAATGGGCGATCAAAAAAAAGCATGCTTGCTTTGGCAGATCAGAAAGAAGTTTCATTGGCGAACCTAAACGACCTGCCAGCATGCCAATACAACATGTGTTGATCGGAAATCATCGCATAGTGGGAACCCAAATGTTTTCGGCTGATTCGGAAGGGATTTCGGCACTTCTTGCATACGGCCGAGGAAAACGGCAAAATCATGCCGATAAGGAACACTTGGCGCGCGCACTTTTTCGGCCGCTAATGATGAGCACACATAGACTGGGCAATGAGGATTAGCGTTACAACAAAAGGGAAACAGGTTTTTGGGGGTGCTTTAAGACAATTATATGGCAGTTCTGGATTTTGGTCATATCAAACAATTGTAGAAAGTAATAACCAAATATTTCAGTCCTGGAACATTTGCGTAACCAGTGATCATAACATGGTGGAGTCTCAGTTAAATCAATGATCAAAAAAAAGTTACTGGGTTCAACAAAGACTTTAAACAGAAGGCAGATTGTAATAAACTGAGGTCGACAACCCCTTTAGTAGTAATACCAACGGGATGATGTTTTTGCAATGAAAAAGGTAGAAGATAAGTGGGCGGATATTTTAAAACATTGTTAGAAAAAAGAACACTTATCAGTGTATACCCTTGGGTAATAAGATCTATAAAATAAAATAAGTCAAAACCAATGTGGCCTAAAAAAACAGGTAGCGAGGAAATGGACAAGAAGAGGAAAGGCGTTTAGATTCTTTACAGTCATAAGGGACGGCGAAAGTCGTATCAGAATTATAAGTATGTAACAAAAATTGAAACGGGCACATCAAAGTGAGCAAAAAATGTATAATGACAAAAGGATGACAATAGAAAGCAAGGGCAACCAAAAAAGGTTCTTTAGTACATTATAACAAAAAAACGAGAAAAGAAAATAGGGACCCTTTCAGTGTGAGAGGGTAGGCCTAGTATTGGAGATAAGAAAAAGCTGAGGGATTTAAAACAAAATTCTTGCCTCTGTGTTTACCAGGGAAGAATCAGTTCAATAGTAGTGTCGCAGGAGGAAGACACAACCTCCATATTAATGAACATTGGGTTAACTGAGAAGAAGATCATAAGCGATTGAAACAAAATTGAAAGTAAATAAGGCACCTGGCCCCGATTGCATACATCCCAAGAGTTCTCAAGGAGTAAGTCTTAGTAATAGCAAAACCATTATATTTAAAATTCAATGACTCCTTTCACAGGCTCAGTACAACAAAGATTGGTGTAAAGGATGTGGTTTGGTTATTTAAAAGGGAGAAGCTAGATTCATAAACGGGAAAATTACAGATGGAAGCGATGACTTCAATAGTAGGGAAAACTATTTGAAGGTTTTCATAAAGGATAATATCAGGGATACCTAATAGAAAACAAAAATTCTTAGTAATCGTCAGCATGGAATTTATGATAGGATAGATCTTGCCAAACTAACTTATGTGTTCGTGAGGAGGTAAGTAGGAATTGAGACACGGTTAATGACAGTTGATGTGGTCTACTTAGCTTTTGCAAAGGCTTTTGAGACGGTTTCACACAGAGGTTGGGATTGAGCAAAAAAAGAAAAATTGGACTCAGTTAATATATATGCACCTGGATTGAAAATGATTAAAGGACGGGACACAGAGGGTTGTCATAATGGGACTTTTTCAGATTGGGCTAACGTCGTGAGTGGAGTACATCAGGGATCGTACGGGACCCCTGCCTTTTTAACTTTTTATTAATGACCTTGAGGTTGGTATCAAGAGCAAGTCTCCATCTTTGCTGAATGATACTAAATTGTGTAAGGTAATAGAATCAGCGCAGGAGGTAAAGTTCTCGTCAGAAGGACTTGGAGAGGGACTGGAAACTGGCAGGTTAATGGAAGATGAGTGTAATACAGATAAATCGTAGTTATGATTGGATGCCCGATTAAAAAGGCGACTTTACAAATTAAATGGAGATATAGTGGGGGGGAATCTTTGATGGAGAAGATTTAGGAGTGCTTTGTAGACAGCAGGATTAGGAAATAGTGCCCAATGTCATGCAGTAGCGTGCCCAAAGGCAAACAAGATCCTTATCTTGCATCAACGGGCAATGGATGTGGAAGGGAAAGAAACATAATTATGCCCCTTGCAAACGCATTAGTTAAGACCACACCTGAATATGGAGTACATTTTGGGCACCAATTCCTAAGAAAGGACATTGATGGAAATAGAGGAGTGCAGAGAAGACCACCAAATTTAATAAAGGGGATGGAATTCGAACTTATGAGGAGAGGCTAGTAAATTAGATTATACATTAGAAAAAGAGAGCGTTAAGAGGGGGGAGGGAATGATAACTATATTAAAATATATTAGGCGACCATACAAGGAGTGTGCAAATGAATATTCATCCAAGGGCAGTACAAGGACTCGGGGGCCATCCCTAAGGTTGGAGGAAAGGACATTTCACCGCAACAAGGAAAGGGTTCTTTACAGAAGGGCAGGTAAAATGTGGCATTCATTACCCATGGAGACTGTGATGGCAGATAGATACAATTAGATTGTCAAATAAAAGGTGGACATCTTTGTAGAGGAAAGGTATACAGGGGATATACCAAATAAGCATACATGGGAAGGATGGTGATACAGGATTAATCCGATTGCCCAAGTCTTGGAGCAGGAAGGAATTAATTTTTCCCCTTATGGGGTTTTTTGTTTGCCTTCCTCTGTCAAGAAGAAAGTATAGATAAGGATAAAGTATTCTGTGGTCTAATTTAGCATAGGTGAACTTGATGGACCCCGACGTATTTTTTCAACCTAAGCACAATGTACACTACACTGTAAAACCTATATCTGTAGAAAACAGTCATATTTCCAACACACCCCTCTCAATGACAATGCCAGCAAAACGAGAAGATAAGAAGATAAAGACAAGATTGTACATTGTATTATTTCATGATAAAAGTACAGTATGTGTATTTGTCTGCCGGTTTACGTAAATGCCCTTTTAATGCACTAAATTTTCTTTTCTCTTTCAGAGCTGGCCTGCTGCCACTAAAAAAACAAAGGCGTGCGGGGGCATTTGTTAAATGTATATGGAACTGTTGCTGTCGTGTATCGTAGCAAGTACACGTATTAAGTACACCCAACCCCCCTATACACATTTTTTTGACAAAGAAAATAAGAACTACTGTACAGACAGAATGCAATGCCCAACCATTTAGAAGAAGATTATAAAGATGGTAAATTTGTATTATTCAGATATTTGTATTTTTCTTCTTCGGCATATTATCAGATGAAAAAACAATTTTTTAACTTTCAAAAACATGATCGTATTTATGGTTTTTTTAAATCCAGTCCTCAAAAAATGACTGTCTGATTTTTTTTTTCGAAACTGAAATTCAATTTGAATGTGTACGGTGGTGGACTTTGGAAAGGGGAGAAGCATTGCAATTTAGGTTAATGTTTAGTAGGTTGGTTGTAAACCGTAGTGTCTGCAGTGGTGGCGGGAGGTCTACTCACTCCCATGTCGAGAAAAGCAAAAAAAAACAAAGGAATGTTTGTGTTAATCACATGTGCGATGCGTGAGTGGGCGATTCGCGCCACGGCCCCAAGAAAGGCTTTTCACACGTTGAAACCCGCGGCTCGGAATTTAATTTAAACTGAGTCACAAAGCCTCCAATTACAAAAAATGGTTTGGGGGGGGAGGTTGTCCATAAGAAGTAGAAATACTTTAGCCTTGTGTGTGTGGGAGAGGGGGGGGGGGAAAGAGGGCTGTATGCTGGATTATTAGTTCAATAAATATTGTAACAGGTCATCATACTGTTTGAACCCCCACATCCCCAATAATAATCACAGTAGCCACACACCTCATAAGTAATGTTGGTAAATGACAAGTGTAGAATTAAAAATATAGTGATTGATTACAGAAAGAAGTAATTGTAATGCAAGCTTCATGTCGAAAAAGCAAAACAAAAAAAAAGTTTTGTTTTTTTCCCCTTTTTTCAGACGTGAAATTCACATTGAATGAGAAGTGATTCGCGGCAAAGAGCCTCAAGAAATGCTTTTTCACCATGTACTGACGCATGCGCGTTTGAAAAACAGGCTCGGAAGAAGATTAACAAACTAAGCCACAAAGCCTCCAATTACAAATGATGGGTTTGGGGGAGGTGTCGATAAGAAGTAGAAATATGTTAGCCTTGTGGTGTGTGTGTGGTGTGTGTGGGGGGGGGGGGGCGTGTGAGTGATGTATGCTGGATTATTAGTTCAAATAAATATTTTCAACAGGTCATTAAAGGTTTTCAATCCCACACCCCCAAATAAAAAATGCACCAGTATGCCATCCACCTCATAAAAGTACGTATAGGACTAGTGTAGAATTTAAAAAGCTACAGTAATGATTGATTCTAGAATAGCAAAAATGGTTTTATGGCAAAGCATGTCGAGAAAGAAACGGAAAACAAAAAAAGTTTTTTTTTTCAGGATTGATGAAATCTCACATTGAAGGAAGTCATAACACGCATGCCGACAAATGTGATGACACGCAAATTCGTTTCAACAAGGTTCCAAGAGACAATACACGCATGCGCCCTCTAAATTGATACACGCAAGGCGTTTCAACAAGGTTCCAATTGAAACACAACACACGGCAGCGACTAAATGTATGACACGCATATGCGTTTGAAATTTGTGACTAATAAATAAACATCTACTGTAGATAAATAGATATACACTTTTATTTTGGGGTTTCTTAGCAGAATAGTTAAGAAACATGGCAAGTCATTAATGACACTGCAAAAGCAACGTCAAATAGTAAAGTGATGATACAGAACCATGTAACAAATTATGGATATGAAAGCCATAAGCAGCATCGTATAAGGTTTTCTATAAAGCTCACAATTATTTGTTCTTTCACCTCAATAACCAATTGCATGTCTCTGTTAATATGTTTTGGCCTATTGGATTTTTAATCAGATCACAATATGCCAAGACAATGTTAAAAAAAGCAATATTAGAGGTTCTCGAAATAACCTTCCGTCCTTGCTTTTTTCAGCTTATGTCAAAGTAAAAACTTTATTTGCTGGGGGGGGGGGAGGAAAAAAAAAATGATGCTTGTATTTCCGGGTATTGCGCATGTGTCAAGTGTCGCTCAATTGGGATTAAGCAGCAGTTCACGCAATATCTACAGTACATGTGCATCTGTACGATGAGAACAAAATTATGCTAGGCTCTGCTCTTGACTGATTCTCAGAATAGCAAAAAAGGGGTATGCAAGCCCATGTCGGAAACGAAAAAAAAAAAGGTTTTTTTCAGACTGAAAGTCACATTGAATGAAGAACGAGTCTACAAGCATGCGCTTAATGTGATGAACGCCTATGCGTTCAAAAAGGTACAATGGAACATATTAACACATGGCATTAAATAAAAACAGCATGAACACAAGAGAAGCCTAGCCTAAAAAGTGTTGATGAATAAATAATACATATAGAAATGATGATGCGACGGCATATACTTTTTTCAACAAAGGTTCCAATTTAGACATACTTGTACTGTACACGCATGAGCGAAAAATTATTGTAGATTTGAAAGAAAGGTATTACTTCTTTTCCCTTTATTATCCTGTACACAGTACACGGTGCTCTACTGATTCAGCGGCCAATTCGACACTTCACGCGGCAAGAAGCGGAAAACCGGTTCACAACGGGGACAAAGCTCGCTGTGTTTAATGAAATGACCGCGGCGCATTGCTTCCAAAAGCAGGGCCCTGCGTGTGAATTGCGACTGGCGTCTGCCGGGGTGTTGGAATAGACGTGCAGAAAGAGAGTTCTGAACAGTCCCTCTAACTGGTGTGCCTCTCACAGGCGATTCGCGGGGGTTTTATTAAAATTCTAAATTACAGTTTTGTAGCAGGGGTCTCATGAGATGAACAAGTTGATTTCAGGTCCGGACCCCCTACGTCCTGGTTACAGGCCCAGTTAGGGGTGCGGTATCCCTGCCATGGTAAAATTGTGGGTCACGTGGATACGCGGACTAGGGGATGACGGGCAACCCATAACAGGGCCTGTAACTCGGGAAGTAGGGGGTCTCCAAGGCTGAAATAAACTGTGTTTAGCTGGAAGACCCCTTGCTCCTCACACTAGTAGCAAACCCACCCTCCAAATAAAAAATTTTTTCATTACCTTTAGCGGTAGGCTTCTAGGTAAGAAGCTGCTTACATTTTATTTGTATCATAGTGTGCATGAGCAGGGGTCTCACGAGCTGACACAAAGTTATTCAGCCTTGGAGGACCCCCTACTTACGAGTTACAGGCCCAGTTATGGGGTGCCGGATCACTGCCATTCGTTAAATTGTGGTCACGTGACCACGGGTCCTAGATGGTATACGGGGCACCCCATACTGGGCCTGTTGCTAACCGGGAAGTAGGGGGTCCCGGACCTGAAAATTCAACTTTGTTCATTTCAGGAGAGCAGACCCCACTGCTCCCGCACACAATAAATAAAAATTAAAAATGTAAGCAGACTCTTACTTAGCAGCCCTGCTAAGGCAAGGAAGGGGTCAAGACAGGTGCCAACCCTGTGTGATAAAAAAACTAAACATGGCCTAACAGTACAGTACATAAAGACTCACCCCCCCCGTACCACCACAACACACATACGTACATTAATGGGCCAAAAAACATGATCCATATATGGATAATAGATATTTGGCCCATTATAAAAAACACATTAACTTTACAGTAGCATTAACATAAAATACAGTTATACTGTACTTACTAAATACGCATACAGTACATTTCTGACACATACTACACTACAAGTACTTTATTGCCAAGAAGCTCTAAATAAAATAAAAATAAATAAATTGTCACCATAAATCAATCATTCACAAACAGTTACAATACATACAAACCAATATCGGCTACACAATTCACTATTCCAAAATCTATATGAAAACAAACAGGATATCAGAAATAAATTACCATCAATCAAACTAAATCTACACAACATAAAGCCAACTATTAAAAGCAAGCCCCCCCCCTGAAATTAAACCATAGGCAAACACATTTGCACACCAAGCTGCAAACTACAGTTAACATGCATCAAAAAAAAGTAAGCAACACCATGAGCAAGACAAGCCTGAATTTGCTTGATTATGTATATCCATTAGGGACATACATAAATACAGACCGTCAATAAATGGACATAAAAAAAATCAATCACATTAAAACAAAAAATTCAAAACTGTAAAAGCTAAAATAAAATAAATTTCTTTTGTTAAACTTACAATACTATGTCACCACTCTCGACTCCCGTGATAATGCTTACTCTCGAACCAAATCCACGCACAGGAAACCCTGAAAATAATAAAAACCATAAAATTAATACCATAAAATAATCAACCACAAAACAATCCAGGGGTCTTGTGTGTCTTCTATTTGTAATCCATTCCATCTGTGGAGTCTTCATCGGATTTTGTTTCCACTCTGATTCTGTTCCGCGGCACGCTCGGCCTCTTCTTGGAGGGGGACCCGGTGCTCCCTCCACGGCCGTCTGGCTCTAAAATGAGACGACATAGGGCTTTAAGGCTCATGTGTTCACATTTTGTCATATGGTTCCCACGGCCTGATTGGGCCGTGATTTTTGGATGAAAACCCATGTGATGAAAAAAAATTAATACAAAATTGATGAAGATATTTAAAGGCAATGATGGCAGCCAATCCACAATGGCTGTGCTTTGCAATTGCCTTTAAAGGATTGACAGTTCATCAAAAGAAGATGGGCCACCCTCACAGGTGCAGAGTACTTGAGCCAATCAGAAATGGGGATTATGCTGGCGAGGGGGGCTTCCTTATTTGATGAGGTCAGTATAGGAACTTTATTTATTTTATTTGCTGTTAAGTGTTTAAGAATGGCAAAATAATGATATCCCTATCTGGATAAGAGTTTATTTGCACATTATTGTACTGTATGTGTTGGGGGGGGGGGGTGATTCATGTATTTAACGTATAGTCAGGTTTAGTTGTTTACATACAGGGTTGGTTCCTTTTGTTCTGTTGAGAGACCCTTATGGGAGACCACATGCGGTATCCTCGGCTCCCTCACGGGTAACAGGCTGCGGGTTTTTTGTTCCCCACGGGGGGAAATCTGTAGGGGAAGAAAAACCGGTGGCCCCACACTGTTGGGGGACTGCAGACCGTAGGGACCACCCATGGGTCCCCAGACCCCGTGGGAACCCGAGGACCTCAGACACCTGTGGGTCTGACCCTGGGCCCCAGACATCAGGGGGCCTACCGTGGGGACACATTGTGGCCCATGATGAACACGGAGAGCCCAACCTTGTGGGCCATGGCACCTGGCGGGACCCACCAACAGCCTCCAGAACCTGGTGAAAACCTGATGCTGGTAACCTGTAGGTTGTGAGGTGACCCATTCAGGCCCACTATGGGGACTACGTGGGCCTGGGGTATGACCCTGTATGGAAAGAAAGAAAGATGTTATTATGGGGGGCACAGGGTGTGGTGGGTTATGTATTAATAAAATAATGATGTTATTGTGGGGCAGGTGTATTGTTATTATTGTGGGTACTGGGGTGGGGGGAGGGTGGTATTGGCCCCAAGGGGTAAGTGTGGGTAAGGCCTCCGGTGGGGATTGGTGTGAGGGGAGTTAGGCTACGGACTGGGGGGGGAGAGGAGGTGGGGGTGGGGAGGGAGGGGGGGGGGTAGTGGGGGAGGGTATGTAGGCCTCCCGAGTGATTGGGTTGAGGGTGGTTAACCCCTTAAATGGAATGTAGCGGTTAATAACCGCTATGGTGATAAGGGCATTAGCGGGATATTACATTAGCTGTTTTTATTTTGTTTGTTTTGCAGCATAGGAGGGGCATGGACGATGATGAAGATGAGGATGGCCTCATCGGGCAGCCGGACAAGGGTGAGCTGCAAATGTAGTAATGAATTTATTGTTCTTTATGTATTTATTATCGGCCACAGTCACTTATATCCATCTGGGAATAATAGTAATTTTCCCAATGACGTATTGTAGGTTTTAGGGGGGGTTTTGTATTAATTGTTAAGTATTGGTGTTGTTGGAATTTTTTGGGGGTACGCACAGAATTGGTACTTCAGGCTGCAGGGAACACTGAGGCCCCCGCTCCGGCTGCTGCTCTAGTATCATGGCTGTGCATCCCAAAAATGTGATATATGTAATGGGGGTATAGAGGTGAGTAGCAGGGAAAGAGGTGTATGTTGTTATTGGCGGCAATGGTCCCCAAAAACAAGTGCTAGTACCTTACACTCTTCTTGCTTAGGGAGAGCGCTAATTGGTAATGAAAGCAGCATTAAGGTATTATAATACTGGCGAGGAGCAGGGGGTCCTTGAGCATAAACCGCATTGACATTTGTGGCTCAGGGACAACCTGCTTACCAGAGTTACAGACCACCGGTCAATGGGGCACCTTGGAGGGCCAATGTCGCCACCGCATTAATAGCGTCACTGACGCGACGTATTGCTCTAAAAGATCAGGGTGGGACGACACAGACAACCCGATTGCCCCACACCGGGGCCTGTGTAACTCACGAAGCAGGGGTACCACTGAGCCAAAAATACAATGCGGTTCAGCTCAGCGGGGACACCCCCTTCTCCCGCCACACTATTTTTAAAAATGCATTAAGGCTGTTAATTGCCTAGCGGATAGCCGCTAAAGTAAGGATGATGATTGTTTTGTATATATGGTGTTTTACATCATAGGTAGACTGTGGAGGGGTCTCCGGAGCTGAACCGCTTTGGTTGTAGGTCGGGGACCCCCTGCTTCCCGAGATACAGGCACCCTTTAATTGGGGACCGGTGCCGGTAGCCTATGCTTTGCTACATCCGCGGTCAACGTCGGATCGGGACCTTTAAATGCAGGAGGAGATACGGTACCTACATAAAGGTGCCTGTAACTCGGGAAGCAGGGGTCCCCGGAACTGAAAACCAAGCGGAGTTCAGCTCCGGAGACCCCCCCTGCACATGTACACTATGAGTTAAAGTTGTTTAGAAAGAGGATTTTTATTTTGCCGGTTTGTGTTGCGCAGAGAGAGTGGTGATCTCTCTCTGCTGCAAAAACACATATCGGCAGAAAACAGTGGCCTATCAGCAGGTTTACGGGAGACAGGCGTTTCGCCCCGGCCTCATTCTGCGTTTGGCTTTGCAATGATTCGCCAGAGATGCTGGCCCTTATTGAATACTGCGAAGGCAAACGCAAAATCATGCCGATAGTGAACACTTGCCGAGAGCCACTTTTCGGCGCTTAATGCCATGAGAGGCCCCAGATTAGATCTCGAACAGGGAAAACCGCGGCGCTACCTGGAACTAGATAGGAAGTTAGAAAAGGGTATATTATCCACCTTGAGAGTGGGCAAAGTGTCCCTACTGTTGTGTTACCTCCTGACGACTCCAACCCCAAAGGAGGATCACCCAGGATACTCAAAAGATACAGGAAATAGAAAAAGGGGTGGGATGGGAAAGAACCAGGTGGAGAATCATATTATACTCTGGGGACTAAGATTGTGGTAAGACTCTGAGCTGCTGGTGTGGGTGATATAAATCTATGTATAATCTCAAAACACTCACACGGGCCTTGGCAAATGCGTGTGCATCAAGTATCTTTACGTACTAGTTCTTTTATTGCAGGTCTAGTATGTGCTTTTTCTTCTTCGTTGGTGTAGATTGTTCTTTTGTCTGAAGTACTTCACCTCTCGTCCGGGACTGGTTTTCTTTCTATTTCTTGTATTCGTTGTCCATCGGAATTAAGAACACAGGTTCAGCGACAAAGAGGATAGCATACAAGGGGACAATCAGGTGGGGGGTTGGGGGGGTAATATATGAAGTAGACGATATATAATCAAACACTCACACGGACATGTTGGGTGGTACTCAAGGGCCTGAGGTTATCTTTTGGTTTCCCTGATTGGTATCACTGTTCCAAATAGTAAGTGATAATTTAATATAATAAAATATTGTACTACATGGCCACGTGTGAGTGCATTGGAAAGGTATCTTGGTTAGTCCTGAGTTTGTGTTTGTAGAATTTCTAGACGGTCCCTCTGGATTCTAGCTCCCAGGTGGGTAATAAGAATAAAGTCCAAGGATATCAGGCAGAACTTTATTGACGTAGTAAACATTGAACCAAAATAAATGTTAAAAACAGGGGTATTATAACAAGCCCTCCGCTTGTCAACTCGTGGGCTGCGGTTAGGGTTAGGGGAGGGGTGGGAGGCCCGTCTGGGATATTCAGCAGTCCGTGGTGCTACAGCGTCGCTCGCGTCAGGATGGAGGCTCTGTACTTCCCTGTTCCTGCTCCCGACGTGGCGACAAAGTGTCAAAAGCTAAGTGGGGGATTTTGAGAGACAACGAGAGTTCGCCTATGTGCTTTCCTCAGGCTCCGTAGTTAGTGATTAGTGAGTCCACGTGCTCCCCATCCCCCTTTTCTAGTCCCAGATAGATTATGCAGGTCTACTGGCAGCACAAAATTCACTCTCCAATGCCCACAAGTTTTCTTGAGATTTGAATCTATGTGCCATGGGAATTTGACATTAAGGGGCCGCCGCTTTGTAATATGATAACAAGAATGGTACCGCATGCCTCCTGCTAGTGTCAGTCTTCTTAACATTTTACTCTTAACTCTCAGCTTTTAAAATTTCCCATCATACATTTGGAGAGTAATGAGGTGAATTGAGAGGAGTCATTTTGGACAACGGTTTCGGGAGAGTTTGGTGGAAAATAGATATTAAAAATACAGGGAAGAAGGTCATTTTGATACAAAAATTTCTTGGTGAATTGGACAAGATTGCATTGTATTGTGGACAAACAGTCTCAAGTCTTTTTTCAAAATGTTGTGCAAATAACTTGTTAAAATTTGCTGGATAGTGTTTATAATTCTTTGTAATATTAACACTTAAGTATTTAATCGCTAGAGATTGCCATTTAAAGCGAAAATTGAATGTCTATCAATTTCTCATTTCCTGTAAATTTACATTAACAGCTTACGATTTGGTTTTGGTTGTTTTTAAGTCCAGAATAACCTATTGAATTCCCTAGTAGGTTAAAAAAATTGTTGGAAGAGAAGGAGAAGTGGGGCGAGGGGCTGGGACTGTGTTTAAAATAACTAGTCAGCCATATTAACTGCCCGACCACACTTTATTCGAGCCAAATTACCAAGATGACCTGGGCGATACTGGGAATCGCCGCTCCTCAACCTCTGACAAGCACCACGTTGCGTTTGCAGCCCAAGCCTGGGTTTCATGCCTGGTGAAGGGCGGCCTGATCGGTGAAATGATAAGATTAGGATTTAATACGGTGCAATGAATTCGCCGTGTCTACCAGATGGAATAAATTCATGAATTGTAATGAAGTAAAGTATCATATATATACTGTGAAGTAGTGCAGCCCGCAGGGGGAATAAAATGCATTCATCCCGCCTGGAAAATACACTCAATGCACCGGGACAGAAAACAGTCACAACCTCCTACACCCGGGATATACCAGAATTCGTGGGACTAGCCGAGCTCGAATAAAATAAAGGATGTCGCCAGGCAGTGTAGTGCTACCTTATGAGACGTTTCTAGTTTTGAATGCCGGTGATATCCCGAATTGTTCCGCTATTTGGGTAGTGGCCAGGCGTTCCCATGCTTTAGGCGAACAAAAGGGAGCGAGAGCCAGAACCCTTGCTAGTGCCACTCTTATATGAAAAAGGACTGATGGGAATCCTGTGTATGCAGCTGACACCAGTCTTATGATGTACACAGCGCAAAGCCTCTCCAAAATGAAACACATACTTCAATCTGGAGTTTTTGGGGGGAGCTTGAAAAATTGGATTTCACAAAAATTGGAATTTCCAAAGAACAAACAGTGGTTTGAAACGACTGAACAGAAACTGTAACATGTATTTGGGATCAAGACAAGCATTTTAAAGCTTCCAATGACTGAGCTCCAGATCAGACCATGCTCACTGTAATACCACCCTAACTCCTGTTACTAGTTTAAAAACGGGGGCACAGGTGTTGACCATTTAAACATTTTTGGGAGCACATTGATACCTGATATTCCAAACCCTATGCCAAACTGGTTGACTTTACAGGAAACAAATCCCCTAAGTCTGCTGGTCAGAAAGTCGTTAGAATTAGTAGAGGGTCACAATGCCAATTATCGCTTAGTATATCGCCTCGGCACCCCAACCCGCACCTTTAGCGAAACGGACACACTCGGTAATAAGTCAATATGCACATTTGTTTTATCCAAGGTGCAATACAAAACAATCATATGAAATGCTCAAATAACTAGATTGGTCATCACTGAGTCTAGGCAAAAAGTTCATCTCTCATGTAATGCCTTCAATACTTTCTGGGACAAGCTACCCAGCAAACTGAACAGCTCTTCAACCTACTAAATGCAGCACTTATATCTGAGATCTGATCCAAAAGACGGTCATGGTCCAGGATCAAGAAAAGTATCTGGAACGCCCCTCCTTCTCTTACGGCAACCCAAAATGGAACAATGTACCAGAAGACTCTCGCAGCCACACCAGTCTAAGTCGTTGCAAAAAACTAAAGCTGTCTCATATTTAATATGGCTGTAACGTTATATACGCCTGACCTACAGTATAATATATATGATCTTTAACAATGCATGCAAGTTTGTATTATAATTATACCCTCTACATTATGTAAACTATGTAGTAACCAGGTATTATGTCATCTTAACTATATGCACATGACCCATACTTGATAACGAGAGGTAACTACAATGGATTACTTCCTGGTAAAAATATTTTGAACATAAATAAAATCCCCTCGCTGCCGGTCTGTCATAACAGGGCTGGCACTGCCCTTCAAATTCTACCTCCGAAACCGAATACTCCAAGTTGTGGCCCTCAAATAAGGCTGATCCAATCTATCAAAAGCTTTTCAGCGTCTAAAACTTAACCACCAGTACCGGGATGTTGTTCATATTGGCTAACTCAATTGCGTCTATGATTCTTCTGCTGTTTATCATCTGCTGTCTGAAGTTGAATAAATCCCAACCTGATCCGGATGGAATCAATCTAATGCCAAGATTAACCGATGACTCAATCGATTAGCTACAAGTAGCATTTTGGAGTATATTTTAATGTCCGATCAGAATTTATTAAACGATATGGGGTGGGGGCTAGAAACCTTACACCTGCTGGATTTTTGCCTTGTGTATGTATTCGTGAACTAGACACCTGGAGCAGGTGTTTCTGGAAATTAGGCACCTGCGAGCGCGACATTAAAACATTTCAAAGTAGTTGAAGCCTTTTTAGAATACAAATTCGAGTCACAATCAGGCCCCCGGAGCTTTGGATGACATTGGTTCTTAATAACTTCTGACAGATCCTCCATCAGAAGTCTTTGTTGCAAGAGCATCCTCTCTCATTGCCCAACTAGGCAGGTTAGAAAACTGTAAATCTCTCAGAGCTGATCATTTGTCCATTAAGCGTGACCTTTTCTCCGTATATAAGAACAGGAAAGGAGAGGGACACTCCCACTTGTGATTGACTAACCAGGAGCGACAATTATTTTGTCGCAATATATTCAATAAATATCTCATTGCATTGAGACAGTTCAGGAGATCTAGGAATCCAAAATAGTCCACCAAAAACACAACTACCAGGATATAAAACCCCTAGGCCTGATAGGTAAATGTGTGGTCGTCTGGGGTGCTTGTGTGGGGACTGATTTGATCAGACATGAATGAAGTAATTTAAAGTATCACTGCTGACCTGAGGAGATTAATGGTACTGTTCAAGCGTGTCCTAACGAGGGTATATGTAGAATAGCAGTAAAATGGGCGGTGCATCTGCTGCGCTGAAGAACAATGGAACCAACAAAAATGGCAAACTGACAGTTGAATTTTTGTTGGTTGTCAATTGTTCTTCAGCAGCAGCAGGATGCTCCGCCGTTTTCCTGCTATTTCTTCCGGTATATAAGTTTTCATAGTTACTGTTTAAAATCTTTCCACAATGAATTTAGGGATTGGAGGTAAACCGGGTCCCGATTTTAGCCTGGTGTCTTGGAGATAATAATCTTGAAGGGTATGTTATTAAGGCTTGTTTCAAGTGGATATCGGCTGTTTGCCTTTTAATAACAAACTTCCTCCTTTTTACCAACTCAGTGCCTTTCAGCAGGACGTTCGGTAGCTATTCAATTTTCTTCTGCTTATCTGTTGCTCCCATAAAAAGTATTGATCCTTATTGTTTATGAAAGAGGAGAGCTCACATAATTTGGTTTGTAGCTTACGTATGTTAGCTTCTCTATCCTTTTTTACGTTGGTTGTTGCCCTGAGGGTGGCTTTGGGCCTCCCACAGAGTAGTTGGGGAGGGAAGCTAATCTTATTAATTGGAAAGGAATGGGCAATTCTTGATCAAGTGTCTGAAATTAATTCGTGATACTTATCATTGGCTCGTTTGTTTACCAATTGGTCCTCGGTGGTCTAGGTTAATTAAGAGCACTTGCAACCCTATTGGTGCCTGATCTGACCATGAAAATATCATGGATCCTTGTAGGAGACATTTGGCACCAATTGCTAGAACAAAGAAGTTAATCTATTTGCCGATAACTGTATGTGGGGATGGAGAAGAGTGAACCTTTTCATTCAGGAGGGAGTTCCTCCACAAATATCTGTCAGTTGACTGCTCGTTTAAAACCTACTACGAGTGTGCCGTTTCTCCTTTTCTATTTCTTTAGTTTGAGAGGACCTGTCCAAAATAGCTCTACATCTTGTTAAAATCTCCTGCAGATTACGATCCGTAAGCTAGGTTAAGAATAGTGAAGAAGGGTGTGAAAGAAATTAGGATTCATGCTCACATGGACATATACGTTTGCAAGTTATGGGGTGCGTTATCTCCTATGCTTTTATTCCATGGTCAGTGACGTGGAAGTTTAATGCATAGGAGATACTGGAACCCATACGGGGGCCTGCTTATATCGGGAAGTAGGGTGTCCTGAGGCTATCCCTATGGTAATGAAGTTACGGTAAATGCATTTTATTGCATAGGGTTCATGCAGGTGTATCTGGTGTTAATGATAATGGTTATATCAACTCCAGGAGATTACCGGCATCAATCCTATGCAGGGAAAAATGTATTTTTTTCTAAGGCCAATATCGCCCGCTTCTCTGCAGTTTCCAACACCAGTTACACACCAAACATTTTGGGCGTTGAGGAATTGTGATAAAATCAAGGATTCTTGAGCGGTGATAGGGTTAATAGACGGAATAATCACTGCTACTAGAATTGTGGAGTTAGAACATGCCGAAAAAAAAGCGGTGATAAATGGCTGCCACCGCTTCTGCCTCCGGTGATTTTTTTTTTATAAACAATTTTTTTTGATCGATTCAGGGCCTTCATTAAGAGAGGGTTGATAAAAATTGCACCAGGCATTTAAAAATTATGTGTTTTGGGTGTTTTGCTATCACGGTATTCAGAAAGGCTCGATTACCTGGGATAGCAAATATTCCCAAAACGGGCGAGTTAGCTGCCAGCGAGACCATCGAGCCTATGAAAGGCCTAAACCGGCGATCATTTCTGCTTTGCAGAGAGGCGGCTCTGAGAGAGCTCTGTGTTGTTGGGGGGTGTTCAAAAAACGGAGCTGGGGGGTCACAAAAACGGCGTGGGGTGAAAGGGGGGGTCACTGTGTGTGTCCATATGTTGTCTGTGGATGTCACTGTGTGTGTCTGTCCCTGTGGTGTGGGTTGTCACTGTGTTGTGTTGGCGGGGGTAGGTAAAAACGGAAGCTGGGGGGCACAAAAAATGGAGCTTGCTGTCAAGTCGTAGAGACAGTGTAGCTAGGAACACGCGATCGAATCTGAGAAGGGGCTGCGGACGGAGTAGCTGATAGAAGGGGGGTACACGGTTTTGGATAATGTCTTGAGAGGAAAGCAAGAAGGGATTCAGGGCGTGAGGACGGAAACGAGCGGCAAACCAGGAAGATAGTTCATAGGGAGGGACTAGGAGAGGGAGGAGAGGCAAAGGAAAGAAAGGGGGGACAAGGCTCATGTTTTCTGATGGAGAGGATAAGTCTTTTGGGAGAGAGAAGGGAGCACGTGAGGGGGGTGGGGTATGTTGGCTGGGGAGCGAGGGGATGCGTCGAGAATGACGGAAGGTGGGGGGTGGGTAAGGAGAAGTGAGGAGCGCGGGATGAGGAAGAGGAGGGGGAAAGTGCACAGAGGCAGATCATAGGGGGAAAGACAGAGCGCAGGAGAGAGAGAGAAGAGAGGAGGGAGACGAGGGTGAGACTAGTAATACCCGGCAGGGTTAACAGGTCGGGATTACTGTTAGAGCGATAGGTTGTGCAGTGCATTAATCCTGTGGGTTTTGGGACGGGTCAGATGCAGTTCAGTAAGCGGGAGAAGGAGCGTTGGAGTAGCAAATTAAGTGAAAGAATATGGCGCATACGTTTCCCCTTCCCCTTTTTCCCCTCCTCTTTTTCAACTTATTATGTCTTTCGAACTTGTTTTCGCGGCGCCGAAAAGGTTTTTACGCCCGACTTCCAGCTTTTACTTCTTTTGTCCCACACTCCCCGCCGAGCTGTACTTCTGATGTGGCCCCAAACCTCAGATTGCAACCCCAGTCACCCCACCAAAGAAGCTGCAGGTTA
The DNA here is from genome assembly GCA_036426205.1 of Ascaphus truei. NCBI lineage: Eukaryota > Metazoa > Chordata > Amphibia > Anura > Ascaphidae > Ascaphus > Ascaphus truei. Next base: position 61,666 of record WSYH01001374.1, read on the forward strand.
TGCTGCCCAACGCGGCAGGAGTTACCCCTACTTACAGACGACGCAGCTGAGTAGCCCTATACACCCACGGGCCCCCCACCGGGCCAGTAAATTAACCCAGGCACAGACCCAGACTGAGTCCTAGTACCCCCGTGGGCACCCGAATCATGTTTAATTGTCCTTAGTTGTAGCGTCCATATCTTGTTATGAGGTTTTTTTGAGGATTACTATCTTGCAAATGCTAGCCCCATTATCTATAGCTACACGCCTACCTGTGCACAAATCTTTGTTTGTACGCATTAGTCTGCAGTTAGTTCTGAATGTCCTTCTCCCTTGCTAGTTATTCGCCGGTGTGCCCAGGCCCCTGTTTAGTACGACGGTTCCGAGAAAGGGGGGAGTTTTTTAGTTTATTATTCTTGGTTTCCGGTCTCCATTTTAATAGTACATACTAGGGTGAATCAGCCCGCGTTGAATTTTTCACGTGTGTGTTCAAAGACCGGTTTTTTTATACAGCCTAGCCCCCCAGATCCGTCCCGTTGGGAGGGTTTTTCCATTAGTAGGAATGTCTTACACGCTTCACACTTTCAGCTACCTAAAGCATATGATTTCCCTTTCCCCCACCCACCGAGTGTTATCCCTACTAGCGATCCGGTATGGGCGGTTTTATTCTTAGTGACTTTATTCCCAATTCTATCCCTCCCCGTCGAGTTCCATTACGTTGTCTCGTGCTCCGTTGCTCTTTGCCTCCCCTTTATTTCCTTTTTCTTCCAATTTTTTCCTATTTCCGTCTAGAGTTTTCTCCTCTTGTCCCGACACCTCCCTATTATTTCCTCTTACGCTTAGCTCCCCTCTTCCGCTTTAACCACCTCTCGTCGCTTAGAACTCCTGATTCCCTCTACCAGTTTATGGAAGCGCGATCTAGACCTTTACCCGACTTCAACCGCCGCCAGGCCTTTCTGGCTTTTCTCTGCCCATTACGGTATCGGCGATTTCTCCCCGCTTTGCGTGTCCTATCACTTTGAGTCTTCAAGTGAGGGGAGTACAACCCCGGCTCACCCGCTTTATAGTTGTGTGATAGTTCCCAGGAATCTTCCTAGATGAATTCGAATACCGGCAAAGATTCACAGATTCCTTGCTTCCTCCCTAGATGTTCTTTTACCCCTTTCCCCCTCCCCTTTTTTCTTCCCCCCCCCCCAGCTCCCCTTTCCTCTTTCTTCCTACCTCTCCCCCCCGCCCCTCTCCGCGCTGGCTACACTCCCTCCCTGCGCTGCGATTGGCTAAGAGAGGGAAAGAGTAATTTTGTAAACAAACTTTCGCGCTTCGCAGTGGGGGAAGAGGGAATTCCCCCCGTAGCGCTGTCCGACAGTCGCATTAGATTTTTCCGTATATATAGTATTTTTAACTTTGTTTGTGTCTTCAGTTTCTTCCTTACTTTATCGATAGCACCCCCCCCCCTATTTGGCTTTTTCCCGCAAATGACTCCCTTTGCTTGGGCGGTCTCTAGTGGTTAGCCCCCCGCCCCTTTCCGGGCGGCGGCCCCGAGCCCCTCACTGCGCAATGTATCTTTTGATAAATATGTGCCTACGTCTTTATCCTACTCTAAGTGCCTGTGTTGTACCCCGTCCCATTTCCTTAACTTTTGTACCTGCACAGTTGTTAAACTCTCGCTTGAGATTTCGTTTTTCTCGAAGGAGGTTCTCTTTTTTGTTTTTTTGTATCTTTTTCCCCCTGGTTTAGAAGTGTAGTTTTTATTTTTAGTAATGCGATATCTTTTGCAAGAGGGAACGTCAGACTAGGGGAAGAGGTTTTATTGACTATTGACAGATGTCACACCCTTCCGTGCTGCTTGTTTGTGTCCACGCGGTTCCCTTTCCGTACCTTCTCCACCGCTGCCCTACGTACAATTGGTATACGCGGGACATCATACCCACACGCAAGCATAAATTCTCTTCTTCACTTACGGGACTCGCTCAATAGAGTATCGCCCTGAGGATAGGCTGGGGCTACAATTATTGGCGTTCTCAACTAGTCCAATTCATAGGGAGTGTTTAAGGTAACCAAAAGCCCTTGGGTACCTCAGGAAACATTAGTTAGGTGGGATTGTCGTACATTACTCATAGGTTTCATCCCCATCCCCCCAGGCAAGGCGTTGCCCTATCACACAAGTCTCCCGCACTGACCTTGTGGTAGTCGTCCTCGAGATACTAGATTGTTAAGCGGACCTTGAACTTCCGTGACTTCCAGTTCCAGGTTAATCCTTGTTCCGTTCTACCTCATCTTATACTTTTTTGATGCATATGTCCATCCCTCCCCCCCATCAATATCTAAGGTTTAACTCCGCCCCATTGGAATCATTGGATATTGCCCTCGGTCGGGTTCTCTCTATTCTCCGGGAGAGCACATACTCGAGTCTAATTTCGAAGCGCGATGGACCTCTGTCTCCTTTTCCCACGCGTTTTTCGAAGATCACGTACTCCTACCGTCCCCGTCCCCGCGCTTTAAGTGTTTTCGTTGGTCTGTCTATATGATAAGTCCATTTTTAACGAGTTAGGTTATTTTGTTGACCCTACTTGGCTCTTCAGTATGTCCGTTGTTTCTTTTTTCACCTAAGTGTGGTAGAGAGGCACACTACAAGGTTTATGGTCTTGGCCTTCCCTATCCTTTTAGTTCCCCTCCAAGGTTCGTGTTTCCCGTCTGTTCACAGAGTGTTCGGTATTTTCTGTGCCCGCCAGGTTTCAGGGAATGTCTCCTGGAGAAACGAGGCAAGTTGCCAAGGTAGAAGCTTTGTAAGTTTTAGGGTTTTTAGCCCCCTTGGACCTAGCCTTAGGTTACACCCAAGTCTTCAGATTAGTTTCCTCGCCTTTTCAATTTCCCTGCTTTTCGGAGAGCTTTTTTATTTTAATAGTTAGATGCGTCTCGTAGAGAGATATGTTTTCTCAAAGGTCTTACTTTTTTCGTTCCCTAAGAAGCTGCGTTTGATCATTAGTCCCACGTCTCCCCTCGTCATCAGGCCCGCCACCCCGAAGCTTTAAGAGGACCATTTTGCCTCCTTTCATTGACCCATTCCACACCGTTACAGTACTCTCCCCTAGCCCGCTGCTTATGTTTTTTAGCCCTTCTTTTCTAGTTATTTAATTACCTTTGCCTCCTTTCCGTGGTCTACCTTTTCTCTATGCCTACCCTTACCTATCCACCTTTAAGTTTCCATCTACCCTTCCTCTTCTGCTTCTCGCCGGGTTTCTATGTCCCCTTGGTTTTTGTTCTTCTGTCTCTCTTCGGCCTCCTTTCTTCTTTGTACCCCTCCCAAACCCCTTCAGTCGTTCTTCTTGCCGACTCACTTTCTTGCTCCACTCCTTCGTCGCAGCTTCTACCCACCGTTTTAGTCACTTTGAGACTATCGCCACCCCCCCCACCCTCCCTGTCCAGCATCTTTTAATTCGTTTCTACTCCATTCACCCGCCAGCCCGTCCCATTTCGGTCCCCTTTTTTTGTTCTCCAACCCGTTCAAGTCCCCCCCGTCTCCAATTCCTTCCATCCTCTGTGTGTCTCTTTCATTCTTTTCCACTTTTCACTCTCCTTGATTATGAGATCTCTCTTCTTCACAGTTTGCTGTGTTATAACATTTCCCCCTCCTTTCCAGCTTTCCAGCCATTCTTCCTTCTACTTTTCTCTCACAGTTCACCCGGTCTCTTCAAGCTAAATTTCAGCCCACCCTTTTCACACCATTTATGTTACTGAGGTCGCACGATACTCTGGTAATGAGGAGAATCACCCTCTTCCCCCTTTCAGAGTTATCCACTGTCTCGACCCCCCGCTTTTCCACTCCCTTTCCGTCTTTTTGTCCCCATCCAGTACAGCTAGTTTTATGGGCCATGACTCGTTCTACACGCTTTTTCGAGCATCCTGGTAGGATTCCCCTATACCGATTTCTGGCGCTTTTTTTGCTTTTCTTTACCTCTCCAAAGGTCTAGTGTTTTATTTTCTCGCCTACAGTCCGCTCTTTTACCTCTTGGCTCTCTGCCATTTCCATTTATCTTTCAACGTTTCTTTAGGATACGTCCGGAGCTCACCCAATTCTCTTCGGGACCAACACTGTTGGCACTTTCTTTTCCCAAGAGTAGCTGTGCATATATACATTTTAGATTTTCTAGGGTAAGGATAAAATGTCTAGAATACAGAGGCGGCTATGCTTTTTATCATGAGGTGTTATGAATAAATTCTTTGATGCACCCCGTCAACATTATTTTTAGAGAGGAGGAAAGGGCACTAACAAGAGCAAAAGAAATTGGGAGAGACATAGGTGAGAGAGCAATGCACAACCCTTAGCCCATGCCAGCCCAGTTGTTAAATGTATGTTGTCACTAGGCGTCCACGAATCCCGTACGCACCCCCCCGGTTCATTTATTTCTTTCCTTGTATGAGTTACCCTTCGTTTCCCCCCCCAAGATTCCAGCCCGCCTTTCCGCTCCACGCACCCGAGGCCTCTATTTTCTTCTTGTTGACCCTTACCCCACAACGACAATTGTTCCTCTCATGAAACCTTCGCCCCCACTTCACACCCCTCCCTTTCAGGTTTAACAGGCAGGCGACAGGGTTATCCCTTTCAAAAGGTTTTTTTTCCATATTCTCTCCTAAGAATCGCTAACTGTCCATAAACTGTGCGTTCGGACGAACCCTTTATTTTTTTCCCTATCTTTCTGTCTTTGCTTGTTCCCTTTCATTTACTTCTTCTCTTCCTCACTTTATGTTATTAGTTTCAAGAATTAACTTCAGAGCACAAGCACATAAAGAAGGTGTTTATTGTCCTCTTTTTTATCCTTATCACTCAACATAAACCCCTTGAGAGCATTTAAGGCCTCAAGTTCGACAAAACTATAATAAGAAGAGAAGGAGAGGAAAAGTTTACAAACAAACTCAAACACTCAAGGGATTAAAATAGCCCGCTTAATCCAATCAAATAGGAGCCCGCAGACGCTAATTTGATCTACCATGTCACTTCATCCTTATGAGAACCCTTGCCCTACGTTCTATTTATATCGTATCTTCTCAGTTTGCCCATCCCTAAAAGAGTAATTTTCATACAATAGCAAATCTTCCCGTTTCGCTGTACATCATGGATTTAGAACCTTTAACAGAGAAAAATTTTCCAGTGCAGAGACTTCCCATCTTCGAATTATAAGGTGATTAAAGCGGAACCCTTATAAAGTTCTGCGGACACTAGAAGCTCATTACGGCAGGCATTTCCATATTGATATTCCCATTGCGGCGAACAACCCGAACCCTGCCACAAAGACCATACAGAGAAGCCGGAAAACGAATCTACGGTTTTAAAAAAAATCATCAAAACTGGCCACCGCTCTCATCCTCTCACTCTTTCCTTTGGCCACAATGAGCGAGTTAATTAAATATTAAATAACAAGACACAAAAAGTGCATGAGCACACCAACCAGATAGCGCAAATACCGACAAATCGAAACGAACACTAACCCAAAAAAGAGAGTCAAGATGGCTCTATTATTATAAAGCGGAGCAACAAAAATAGCAAAACGTTGATACCTTTACCCTACCCCCGTAACCTTATCGATAATTTTAGTTCCACCCTTTACCCTTTACAATTCCTTTTTTTTACACCCGTGTCACCCCTTTTAACACCAAAGTAGGACATTTCTGGCTGTTCCAAACCCTACCCTCCCCTCACACTTATTATAATTCATGCTTCTCCAGGCCCGTTCACCCCCGTGCACAATTCCCTACGGTAAACTACTGCCTTCTTACCCATTTCTCTGCTTCCCTTCCCCGTTTCTAGCCAAGTCTCTTGTTCCATCCATCTTTTTCCCCCTCAGGCGACCCCTCGTGGATAGTTACTTTTGGTTCCTGCCATTCCCTCTTATGTGCCTCCTCCTCCTTTCCTTCGCTTATCGGCCCTCCTTTCTCCTTTTTTCCCTTTCCAAACAGAAGAAGAAGAGAGAAGAGTACCCCCTCATGTTCACCGATTTTATTAGAGAAAACCAAAAGTAACTTTCACAATTTTCGGGGTGCCCGGTATGAAAGCACAAAAAATCCCCGCTCCAGTACACAAACTCATTTTATTATAGGTATCCCTTTTCTTATTTCTTTAATAAAAGTCAGTGTCTTGCTTTTCCATATTTTGAGTGAAAAATAAATGTGTCATCTATCTTACCTCACTATTCACCTCAAAATAATCTGTCACACGCCCAAGTCTATCTCCCCCCCAAACAACCCACGTAAAGGAAAGTGATATTCCACATTTCCTATTCCCCTTTTCTTATTCAGCCAGACCCCCACCCGCTTTAATTCCACCATCCATTTCTTCCAATCCTTTCTTCAGCCCCCCCCCCCATCCCCCCTCTTTCTTCAGCTAAACTTTTCTCCTCCAACATTCACCCCCTCCTTGTTTTCTTATTCCTTTCCGTCGTGCCGTTCCTATTAGTTAGTTGGCTTTCCCTCCCGTCCGCTTCCTTCCCCCCCTATTCCCTTGTCTTCCCTTTCTTCCGTACCTACCATTTTTCGTTCTCATCTCTTTATGCCCCAGTAGACAGAAGAGGGTAGACCGAAAGCTCCTTGGCGAGCTCCAAATCGCTTTGGCAGAGGCCCTATTACGGTGTGTTAGTCTCCCCCCTATTTCGGCGATGTCCATGTAACCCCCCATAGGTGACCGGAAAACCGGAACCCTTAAACGTACCGCATTTGAGGAAGCGGGCGAAAAGGAGAGAGCGCGTCGTGGACTTTGAGAGTAAATGCCAGGAACGAAGTAGTGGAATTATAAAATTGAGCCGAGATGACGGTACAGGGGGTAAATGGGACTCGAACTAGGAAAAGGGAAAGGTAGATAGAGATGAAGAAGAGAGGAGATGTAAAACAGATAGAGGTTAACTAATGGTCTGATGGGATTAGCGATTATGGTGGCTCAATATTCTATGCAAAGAGGCGAAGAGGGGCTCCCATGAAGGGGTGGTATGAGCGAATGAGAAGGAGAGATAAATAAGGAACGGGAACAGAGTGGGGGGGAACAGGGGGGAAGAGAGGATGGAGACTGGTAGCAGAGCTATTACTGAGATAGGTCAACCACGTAGAACACATTTTTTCTTGAAGATAAATTCGTGTGGTTCTTAGTTCTAGAGGAAAGGTACTCGTTGAGTTTCCTAGGGGGTACAGGGAGTTTTGCTGTGGGTAGTATTTCCTAATCACTGTTTCACTCCATATCCAAGTGACCTCCTCCATCCTCTCTTTTATACCCTCAGGGCTGGTGGGGTGAGTCAAAATCGGGGCTTGGGGGGTAGGAACGTCAAAATGGAGTTGAGGGGTCAAAAAACGGAGCTGGGGGGCAGTGGGGGCGGTCACTGTGTGTGTGTGTGGGTGTCAGTGTGGTAGTGTGTCTGTCACTGTGTGTTGTCTGTCACTGGTGGGTCGTCACTGTGTGACTGTGTTGGGGGGGGTAAAAAACGGAGGGGAGGGTGGTCAAAAACAGAGCTGGGTGGGGTGGGGTCAAAAACAGAGCTGGGGGGGGACGGGACAAAAATGGGTAGCTGGGGAGGGTGCAAAATAACTACACCGCCTCAGTTAAGCCTCCCCCAACATGCTATCAGCCGCACCACCACCACTAGTGAAGCATTTCCTCACCTCAGGCAGCAGCAGCAGCAGTGTGCCTGGGGGTTGGGAGCCATGGATTAGAGTGCCACCCCCCACGGGCCAATGAGAGCCGTGGAGGGCGGTTACGGACGACGGATGGACCGAGCAATACAAATGGTCTACAGAGACTCACATCCAGAGGTGAAGAAGCCTCCTCTGAAATCTTAACTAATTTGTGAACTCTATTCCTCGTTATTGCTTCAGCACTCCCCCCGCCCCCTTCCTCCTCACCTTTTGCGTCTTTTTAACCTTTAATTGCAGGTTCTGTACCTTCCGATACAAACGTCACCCAGGGTGAATGTGTTGACTGCCAGCGGGTCAGGGGTCTACGCTTACCGTTCCGGTTGGCGGTGGCGCTATTCAACGTGCGATAAATATAGGATAGGAGTGACAGAATAAGGACAAGAGCGCTAGGCGAGTCCATTTGAAGTTGGGCTCTTGCAAAGAGTTACTGATGGGAACGCGAAATGTTAATGTTGTGAATGTAAGATACTAAAATATGGACATACACACGAATAGTTTTGACGTTCTTGGAAATTTGATGTTATTTTTCTACCATTCCGTCTTGTTTATTACATCCCCCCAGTCCCCGCCCCCCGACCCCTCGCCCCCCCCCCCAGTACTTTTTTGTTATCTACTGTCGCCGTTGCTCGTTCCTTGTGTAGGCACTTACGGGACTTAACGTGTTATAGTTTATGTCTTCCTGTTTTCAATAAGTAAACAGATGGGGAAAAGAGGACAGGATTGAAGTGAGCTAGGCAGGAAAGTAGATAGGTACGAAGAAGAACGGGAGGGTGCATACCGACAGGAAAAAAGTAAAAGGATAATTGATAGCAGTGAGCATCTGGAGAGGGTAGGATTGCGAAAGGTAGGAGATACTGTAAGAGGAGGGGAGGAATTGATAAGAGAAGCGCGTGCTGTAGCTCCGGTCTGCTGTGCATGCGCTGGAGCTCGTTCTGGCCCCCCCACCTTTTTGTTGGTTTTTGCTGGCGGGCTTTTGCCCCCTACGCCTGTCCCTCTCGTCCAGACCTCTTTTGGTGTTTTCTCAGCCCTGTTCACGGTTCCCCCCCCCCGCATGCCTGCTGCCTTTCGCCCCCTTTACTTTATCCCCCCCCCCCTCTCCCTCTTATTTCCCCCCCATTCCTGCTTCCCTCCCCCACGAGTATCTTTCCCCTTCTTCCTCCCCCCCACTCTTTTCCCCCCCTCTTTTCTTCCCCCTTTACATATCCTACTTCTTCCCTCCCCCCTCATCCTGTTCTATATATAGATAATCATCATTATTCTTCGCCTAATTTATTTATGTCCTCTGCCATTAGTTTCTTTCTCAAAAGTTTTCTACTCTCTATTTATCCATCGACACAAAATATTTAAAAAACTCTCCATATCTAGAGCCTTCATCTCTTACCCACCATAAAATCAATAAAATGTCTAAAGTGTTAAAAAAAGTGCAGCTATTCAAGAAAAAATGTCCAAGTGGGTGAACATCATGACTCCAACACTCAGAGTGTGGTATTTAACAGAACTCAAGTCCCTCTCGGGAATCAATATATATCCCCATGGTTATAATCCCACAATGTTCAATTTCTGCCTTGAGGGATTTTTGTTTAGTAAAATTAAAATATTCTTGAGTTTCCTCTGATTTTGGAACAATAGCCCCCCCATGTGCATTTACAAATTCCTTCTTCTCTTCATTCTCTCCTTGAATGATTTCAACATACACTGAACAAAGACATTAATATATTCTAGACAGGCTGCATCAACTAGGTTAATAGAGAGAGAGAAAAGAAACAAATAGAATAGCCCCAAATGTGAATGTGAATTTTACGGGAAAAATGAGATGCGTTGACCATGAATAACTATAAACTAAAAAGTCTATCTATTTAGGTTGGCTTGAAAAAGCGAAAATATTATTTTAGTGCATGACAAGGCAACCATAAAGACCTACAGTATGATAATATATCATAAGATTCACATGTGAAGGCAACATGAATAAGTACAAACAGTGAAGAATCTTTGGGCTTTCCTAAAAAAAAAAAAAAGGTGACGTGCATACATGAAAGCTTTGGGACTGAAAGGCCCTATAGCTTTATTAAAACTAAAGAATAATATTTTTTTAAACACTTTATTTAGCTAGCATTTACTAGAACAATTTTGGGCATTAAAAACAAACTATGAGATAGGGCCCCCAACAATCTTGGTGCCTTAGGTGGCCAGCCACTGGGGTGTAAAGACGTATGAGGTAATGTCTGGGATGGTGTGTCGGAGGCATCTTGGGGGTGCGTGAACAGGTTGGAGTTTTTGCCCATTGGGAGTGGCGTCTTGCCTTGGTTCCCACAGAAACATAGGTGTAACATTAATTCAGGGGCTGCTGTGTCACAGCAGAGTGAGGGCCCATGTTTATAAAGAGTTAGGTCTAGTTGCCCTAGCAGGTGCCGTAGTTACAAAGCGGATGCATAGAACCCCCCGATGTGTGTAGGCAGCTTAGACACATTGAGGAGATGTGTGGGAGGGAGTATTGTTGGTCATGGTGGACTTGGGTCAGCTTTCGGTTGTGCATATTGCACCTGTGGTGCTTCCACTTGTTGGGTTACAAATTCCAGGGTCGTTATTTGTGGATGTATGCCTTCCCATGGGCTCCATTTCCTAGTTTTTTTGGAAACTTTAGCAATTATTTTGAGTGGTTTAATGATGAAAACCACTATCGGCAGTCAAGGGCTTTGATACTTTTGGATCACTTCCCCTTTGTTGGATCCCGACGACCTCGGGGTGAGGAGGGAATCTCCTGTCTTGTTTTAAGGTTTTTGGCAGGGAGGATCAGGGTCCCATTGGCAAAGATAGGCCAGCATGCCCTAGAGGGGGTCCAAATTTCTAGTGCTCAAGAGAGACAATGCCAATAGGCAGTTTCAAGATTCTTGCAGATCACATCACTGATTTGTGGGGGTACTTCCTGTCTGAGTAAAAGTCAAGTTTGAGGCTTTTACAATCCTTATTGGGTTCTTTGGCCTTCACAGAAGAGGGTGATGCCCATTGTGTTGTACACATGGCGACACACTTTATTCGAGCTTGGCTAGTCCCACGAATTCGGTATACTCGGGTGCAAATGGGTAATTGCGTTATTTTCCAGGCAGGAATTGAAGCATTTTATTCGCCGTTGGCTGCAACATTTGCACAGTATACTATAATATATATATAATATGACAGTACAATCATGAATTTATGCCATCTGGTAGACACGCGAATATTGCAGCCATTATATTATTTTAATCATTACATTTAAAAGAACAGATTCAGCCGCCGTCATAGCCAGGCAGGGCTGGGAAGGCAAACGCAACGGGCTGTCCTGAGGTGAGGAGCGGCAGTTCCAGGATATGCTTCTGGTACACTACTGGGGTATTGCTTCGAATATAAGTGGTTGTCGCAGCAGTATTTTGTCCTGACCTGTTACGATCTCCTTGAGCCAAGTAAACATAGTTTTGGGGCGTATGTTTATGCACTGAGGAGTCATGGATGGCAGGATAGGGGATGAGTCAGGGACCGTAGTTTTTTTTGAAATGTTTTCCCAATATATAATGATGAATTAGAGATCAGGTGAGGTATCATGGCCAACCCAGCATGCCTGGTGCTGGATTTTTGTGGTTCAGGACAGTGCAGTTTTCCAGGTTCAGTAATATGAAAAGCAAAACACCTTCACTCATTTTCAGCTTTATAATTTCATGGTCCTGACACTCAGATGGAGGCATGGCATCACTGTTTCCCATCTCAGTTATGGAATTTGGGAAGGACAGTCTGCGAGTTGGTAACGAGGTCACGACAGGGCATATGGGCTTTGCAGAGTATGTTTGTTGATAAAGCGCAAGGCTTCCAGGGTATGAAAATAAAAAAGACACTTGTAATGGAGTGGCCTTGTTGATGGTGGTCAGAAGGAGGTCCACACACTTTCTTGTAACAAAAGTTCTTATCCCCGTATCAGGGTTGCAGTAATTCAGTAACAAAACAAGATAGACTTTATCTTAAATACATACGTCTGCAAAAAATAACAGCGAGACCTTTTAAATCGCTGGTATTCAAAAGGCAGTTCAGGCCTCTCCCCTGACAGGCTCTCTGTAGCAAGTTCCCTCACAGGTGAGAGCAAAATGAGAGAGTGTAGGAAGTTGCTGTGCCTTTTAACCTCCCCTTTCCAAAAGCTTGCAGACTACAAGCCAGGGTATGGTTTTTCTTTGTCTGCTCAGTGAGAGGAGTTTAAACCCTATACACTCCCTCACAGACAGAATACTAAACATCAATAATAGATAGAAAAATTCAGAGGTACAGTATCCCACTCATGTGATATAGGATATTCACAGACATAGAGAGATGTTCACTTAGTCTGTATCAAAATCAAGTGAGGCAGAGTTGCAAAAACTCCAAATATGGTTGTCAAATGGAGGAAAGGATAGTACAATAACATTATAATAAAATCATGAAAAGTAAAAAGTAATTACACTCACAATTTACAATGTATTAGATGGTTATAGAAAAACAGAGTTGCAGGGGAGAAACACTGGATCCTCGTGGAGGCCATCTTCTGGTATCTGATAGAATCTGGGAGCACGTGAAGAATGATGACATCATAGCCAGAGACAAGATGTATTATGATGAGAGAGCCGTTTCAAAACCGTGGACGGGGTTTCTTAATTTCCTGGTAGAGATCTGTTGCGTAAAGCTCTCCAATCAACCTATGCACTTCACTCTAAGAGAGACTTGAGTTTGATGATCTTACCTGCTTTCAATTCATGTGTGTATTTTAAGTTATGAATTCAGATGACAGTGTGGAGGTTACTCAGTTTTGGACCCACCCACGTAGTTGCGAGACTGTGGTTTAGGTGACTCATATGATCCATGGTGATCCATAGGATGAAAAAGTGGAAGTCAGATTCTGTTTCGATTCTATACCTTATTAGATTTTGGTAGAGGTGGCTAATTGGATGGTGGTAAGTTGTCTTTCATGCAGGTGCTACTCCCAGTGGAAGTTTTTAATTTTTAAGGATTTTTATATGTCAATAGTGGGGAGCAAGCGAACAATTAATACATACATATGTCAGGCATGCTTGGTTTTCCGCAGCAGGTACATGCTCAATGGAGGGGACAGGGTGGTATGAAGTGGTCCTGTTACTGGAGTTGTTAAGCTGGAATCAAGTTTGTATATGATGAGAATTTGTTGGTGCACTACAGGGCCAGTATTTCAATCCCTGTTACAATGGAATTGATGGCATGGTAAGAGATGGTTCCATCACTTGGTGTGGAGCGAATGCTAGGGGCAGGAGGGCCATGATATATATATATACACGGCATATAAAATAAAAGAGAAAGTGCGCAGCTTCTCTTCTTATTGTTTATTTTTGTATAGTGTCCATATACAGATAATACAGGCTACATTTAATTTAACATATCTATGTATCCCACAATATCTATGTGTAAGATCTGTTTACAGTGTGTTATGACTATCTTATTACCACCCTGTTATAATATACATACTGCTAATGATTCATATATGGAATATTTGTTCGTTGGGCATTGTTCATATAAGTAATGTGCTCATTGCTGTGCAGCAGATCGTTTGTTTGCATTCAGTTAAGTTAATATAGTCTCCTATCCGCTATACAATAAAACTTTATCTTATATGAGATTATTGTATATGATTGTACTTTATAAGTAACTAATGTTTGGTTTTATTTTTTCATTAGTTCTGATTCTGCGTTCTCTATGCGAACTGAGTATGCGGTTTTTGGTTTGAGTCCAATATAACTTGGGGAAATTTGCAATTGGTTATGGTTGCTAGGCAACCGCCTTTTGTATATATTATCATATATATATATATATATATATAGTATATATATATTATAAAACACAAAATAAGAAGGTGCTCAACACCTAATATAAAAGGTTAACTCAAGCCCTGAAAAATACTGACTAATAGGGTAAATAAAATATAAACCCTAACATGAAATCAGTTAAAGAAAATTGAGACCTGATGGTGCTGGGGATACTTTTTCACAGATTTTTCTAGGTTTAATTAAGAGAGTGCTAATAAGGGGGTCTTTGCCTATTTCATTTGTGTGTTTTAATTATATATAATTATATATATTATATATATATTATAATATTATATATATATTTATATTGTCTTAGTTTAGTTATTCACATTATCCTTTTAGAAAGTCAGCATGTCTGACGAAACGCGTCAGGATAGCAGCGACGACAATACTCATCATTGGGACGGAGGAAGTCTGTTGGCGAGCTCCCACCCCCCCTGCGGCACAGGACCCCCAGATGCTGGTTCGGATGCGAACCAACCTGGTTTGTGAAGGACTCTGACCATTAAGACCTTCGTGTTTCATTTTCACCTTCAATCCACAAGGTCTGGTATCTTGGACTAGCAGCTGGCAGCATCTATTACATTCTTGCTGTGGAGGTTACACCGTGCTTTTCCCGTTGTGGTGATATTATATGCCTGTTTTATATCTTGTTTGTGAGTGAGCTTTTTTCCTACTCGCTCAACCTTTTTCATTACTTTATCGCTTTTTAACGCTATGGGCTGCGCGCTTCCTCTTTAGTTTTTTTAGATTCCTCTGGAGTGGTTCTGCATCTGAAAGCTGCGTTACACCCATTTAAGTGTAATCATCTGACTAGACATTTATCAAGGGTTGGATTAGTAAAATTTTATTCATTCATTATACTGTGGTTATTTCTTTACTATATTAAGACTGATAAGCTATATGTATTTTTTCAATATTTTCAAATCTATTGGCGCTACTATTGTTGTATATATATATATATATATATATATATATTTATATATATATATATATATATATATACATATATATATTATATATATAAAAAGACAACATTACCAATTCTCTCGCTGGTAAAGAAAGACTGCACTCGGTTCAGTAATCATGAAAACGGTAGTTGGGCATCTGAATAAAAAGATAGTCCCAATCCGACGTTTCGGTCCTGGAATAGGACCTTTCCGAAGGGGGTGCGCCCCCTTGAGAAAGGTCCTATTCCAGGACCTGAAACGTCGGATTGGGTGATCTTATCTTTTTATTCAGATGCCCAATCAGTTATTCATGATTACTGAACCGAGTGCACGTCTTTCTTACCGGACGAAGGGATGGTAATGTTTTTTTCTTTATTTGAGACAGTAGCACCTTGCTCGTATGAACCAGTACATTGAGTGCAAGCTGTGATGTTTGTTTTTAATATATTATATATGATAATCTTATAATGATATATATATATATATATATATATATATATATATATATATATATATATATATATATATTATTATATATATATATATACAGTTAGGTCCGTAAATAATTGGACACTGATACAAGTTTTGTTATTTCGGCTGTGTACCAAAATAAATTCAAGTTACAGTTAAATAATAAATATGGAGTTAAAGTGCAGTCTATCTCACTTTAATTTGAGGGTATTCACATCCAAATTGGAGAAAGGGTTTAGGAATTAGATTTCTTTAATATGTAGCCCCCTCTTTTTCAATGGACCAAAAGTAATTGGACAATTGACTCAAAAGCTGTTTCATGGACAGGTGTGGGTTACTCCTTCATTATTTCATCATCAATTAAGCAAGTAAAAGGTCTGGAGTTGATTACAGGTGTGGCATTCGCATTTGGAAGCTGTTGCTGTGAACCCACAACATGCGGTCAAAGTAGCTCTCAATGCAAGTGAAACAGGGCATCCTTAGGCTGGAAAGAAAAAGAAAATCCACCAGAGAGATAGCAGGAACATTAGGAGTGGCCAAATCAACAGTTTGGTACATTCTGGGAAAAAAAGAACGCACTGGTGAGCTCTGTAACACAAAAAGGCCTGGACGTCCAAGGAAGACAACAGTGGTGGATGATCGTCGGATCCTTTCCATGGTGAAGAAAAACCCCTTCAAAACAGCCAGCCAAGTGAATAACACTCTCCAGGAGGTATGCATATCATTATCTAAGTCTACCATAATCAGAAGACTTCACAAGAGCAAATACAGAGGGATCACCATAAGGTGCAAACCATTCATAAGCTTCAAGAATAGAAAGGCCAGATTAGACTTTGCCAAACAATATCTAAAAAAGCCAGCCAGTTCTGGAACAGCATTCTTTGGACAGATGAAACTAAGATCAACCTGTACCAGAATGATGGGAATAAAAAAGTATGGAGAAGGCTTGGAGCGGCTCATGATCCGAAGCATACCACATCATCTGTAAAACATGGGGGAGGCAGTGTGATGGCATGGGCATGAATGGCTTACAATGGCACTGGGTCACTAGTGTTTATTGCTGATGTGACAGAAGACAGAAGCAGCCGGATTAATTCTGAAGTGTATAGGGATATATTGTTTGCTCAGATTCATCCAAATTCAGCGAAGTTGATTGGACAGTGCTTCACTTTACAGATGGACAATGACCCAAAACATACTGCAAAAGCAACCATGGAGTTTTTTCAGGCAAAGAAGTGGAATATTCTGCAATGGCAGAGTCAATCACCTGACCTCAACCCGATCGAGCATGCATTTCACTTGCTGAAGACAAAACTTAAGGCAGAAAGACCCACGAACAAACAACAACTGAAGACAGCTGCATTAAAGGCCTGGCAAAGCACCACAAAGGAGAAAATCCAGCATTTGGTGATGTCCATGCGTTCTAGACTTCAAGCAGTCATTGGAAAAATGTTGTATAGTGCTCAATTGAAAAAGCAATACTAGAAAAAGTAATGAACTTCTTGTAGATGGAATTAACCCAATAAACAGATGTAACAGATGGTTCCAATAGATGTATTACTGGTAACTATAAAACCACGCAGCACGGTAGTAAGGATATAATTATAGTAGGCACCTGCCGGTGACCAGTGTGATGAACATCTAATTCTATGGAACAAAATGGTATGAACAATGTCCACAATATGTATAGGTCAACTGGAATAAACTCACATGGGATGAATGTCCACGATATACAGCAAGTCCAAATGTATCCAGCGATCCAAGGGTTAAGTGTGCCTCCGCCTGTAGATGAACATAATGAACGAGGAAGAGCACTAGGTCCAATGCTGGCAAAGCCAGAAAAAAAGTACAAGGATGCGTTCCCACAATAAAAAATATAGCTATTTTAATGGATCAAAAACAAAAAACACCAACGCGTTTCAGACTATAAATAGTCCTTTATCAAGGTGAATAACTACTTACCCTCTGGAGTGTTATTTATATGTGATCGAGATGCAGCAGCGCCAATCGCCGACACTTCCGTGTACGTCACGCGGCGCGGACGTCTGACGTCATCACGCACGGACGCGCCACACACGTGTGAGAATCACAGCCCAGAGACGCAGGCGGCGTGGCAAGGATACTCATCCACCAATGTAAGAGGCACTGGCCCACGAGCACCAGTCGCCACTCCCCAGGTCAAAACCGAGCACGTGACATCAGCGCGCCCATAGACGCGACGTCAACGCGTCACGCGACTCCCGGCGTATGATGCAAGTGCGTCACGACTGCAATACAAAACACTATAACTTTATTAAACCTTAACACTCCAAAAGTGTAATACCAAGAACAAAGAACAAACAAATACAATTAAAAAAATATTAAACACAGTAATATTAAAAAAAAAAAAAACAATTGTCAAATAAACATCCTTGGGTATTGGCCATAAATATCATAGTAACGAAGGTTATATGCTGGGCAGCATAATTGTGATTATTAAATAAACATTCATATATTGAAACACTAATTAATGTGCAATCCAGAATAAATGTGGATAAACAACATGAAGCATCAATATTGAATTCACAAAACACAGTACATATAAAGAAAGTGAACTGAGACTGAAATAGAGTGTACTTATAATTATTCATATTATAGCTAAAGATATACATTGTCACTTAAATCACACAATCAATTGGGTAAAAAATACCACACAAAATGTGTCAAATAATGTGCAAACTGTTCAATTATTAATACAATATAATATAAGTGAAAATGCATAAATATTCCACACTCTAATCTAACATCCTGAATAATGCTATAGAATGTAACAATTAGACCTTATTAAAGGAGTGTTATAAAATATCCCTAGATGTAATAGTACAGCAGCTTCTAAATTGCTGTAAAATACAACAATTGAAAAGCATTAAAGGAACATGTTTATGTGTCGTAAAGGAGAGGCCCTATGTCCCAATCGGAATTTAAACCATGTGGGATACGTGTCTGTAACGTGAAAATCCAATATAATTCTCTTTTATTGAGGATATTGAGTCTTTTACCTCCTCTAGCTGGACATGGTACATGTTCTACAGTATTCCCTGAAAGGATAAATTGTTAACATTGCCCACACTACAGTTAGTGAAATGTTGGGACACTGGGTGGTTGATGTCTTTTTTGATGATTAAGCGTAAGTGTTCAAGTATCTGAACCTTTAAACACCTGATGGTTCTTCCTATGTATTGTTTACCACAACCACATTTTAACAAATACACCACAAAAGTGGTGTCACAATTAATAAAGGAATTCACATAAAAAAAAATCCGTCTTATTTGAAGAAAACTCAGAAGATTGTTCCATAAATGTACATGCTTTGCATTTGGAGCAGATATAACTACCTTTAGGTAGATTATTTAAGGGAATTTTTTCTGTAGAAAACATACTTGTGGAAACATAGTTGGCAATAGTTTTTGCCTTTCTGAAGACAAATCTAGGACCTTCTTCATAAATTGAATGTAGCACTGGGTCTACTGCTAGCACTGCCCAATATTTCTTAACTATATTCTTAATAATAGTAGCTTGATTATTATGTTGAACAATAAAGTATGGTGATTGAAAGTGCTTGTCTTGTCTTTTTTTAGTTCTGTCCAGAAGAACAGTTCTATCCATCATTTGTACTTCATTAAATGTTCTATCAAGATCTTTTTTTGAATATCCCCTAGCTTCAAAACGCTCCATCAGATCAAGGGACTGAATGAGAAAGTCATCATTATTCGTACATATTCTTTTTAATCTAATCAGTTGGCCTTTAGGGATTCCTCTGATGAGAGATTTGGGATGGCAGCTGTCAGTGCGCAAAAATGTGTTGCGTGAATTAACTTTACGATTAACCGTAGTAGTGATATTTTTGTGCATATCAATGAATAATAATAAATCTAAAAAGTGAATGTGGTGAGAATCATAATTAATAGTGAATTTCAAATTTAAATCATTATTATTAAGGTGCTCAGTGAATAATAATAGTGAGTGCTCATCCCCATTCCAAATAAAAATAGGTCATCAATGTACCGTTTGTAAAAAGTGATAAAGTGTCTAAAAGGATTTTTAACTCCAAACACGTGGATCGACTCCCACCAACCTACAAATAGGTTGGCATAGGAGGGGGCGAAACTTGTGCCCATTGCAGTACCATGTGTCTGGAGATAAAAATCCCCATCAAACATAAAATAATTGTGTGTTAACAAAAATTGAATTGCATTTAAAATAAACGTGCTCTGTACTGATGAAAGATCAGAATGTTGTAAATAAAATCTGACAGCTGCCAACCCATGTTCGTGTATTATAACTGTATACAATGATGTAACATCAAGAGTAAGCCAATTAGTTTAGGCTGCTAGGAGTCCATGGGCTCCTCGTGTCTCCACCCGTGCGGGATGGCATTATCACGCACGGGTGGAGGCACGAGGAGCCCCCGCCTCGTAGCAGCCTAAACAAATTACACAGCCAAGCCAGATGACTCTCCCCTTGCCGAGAATCAAAGCAGTGATGGAGGCTAACACACTAATCCCAAAGCCAATATTACTATCCCAAGAACACCAAGGGATCCTAATTTTCACGCTAGACCCACCCATGAGAAACACACTAGACTCCCGTCCAAATATCAAAGGAATGATACTACAGACCATTCTGGATGGGGTACTAATGTTCACAAACATCAACAATGGAATCCCCACTATTCCAAACAGAATAGGAAATATAACAAACAACAAACTCCACATAATAGGAAAGACGATAGTGCCTCCAAATAACATGTTAACACCCGTGGAGGACAGGAACATAGAACACCTACTATTCCTCTTCATAATAAATTTGAAGTATTAAAGGACCAAAAGAGGAAATGGAAAATGAGGATTTTTTAAACAGGTTGGAGAAAATGAGAAAATCAATATCCACCTGGGACTCCAATCATCCGCCTCTATTGGGAGCCCCCCAAAAAATTACAAGGAAAAGACAGGATTCAGGAGAGGACATAGAGGAAGTGGAACAAGGGGTAGGAAAACAACCCTCCCCTCCCAAACCTATCCAGATGACCTAACATTAAAATCAAAGGGCATCTTTAATTTATCCAATTTCCGCATAGACCTTACCCTGATGAATGTCTTGGGCAAAGGACTTTCATTTGCCCCTACACGTAGAGTTAACAATTTTGATCTTTATATAGATCTTCAGAAATTTAATCGTAAGTTAACTCTAAGTAGACATTTCATTTCAGATCAAGGGGGTCACTTACCAATTCCTAACACTATTAACCCTATTGTCAGTACACTGTCTACTAATGAACAAACTCAACTAGTGGACATGATGTCATTGATGGACGAGGGTCTTACTAGTACTAAGGATGATATGTCTATGCAACATTCATTGTTCAAACCTAATTCCATTTTGCATTCATACCACTCTAGGGGACAATATATCGACATTTTTAACAAACTGGTTGAAAAGGAATTTCAGACTCTTGGACAATCGCAAACAACACGAATGAATCAGGATACAAACTTAACTGCTCAGGATAGACATACGCTAAAAACATTACAATTAAATCCAAATATAGTTGTACGTGAAGCAGACAAGGGTGGAGGCATTATACTCCAAGATAGAGCTGATTATTGCATAGAAGCTACAATATTATTGTCAGACCCATTGTCCTATTGTAAATTGTCTAAAGATCCCACAGTTGAATTCCAACTGGGTCTTAATGAGTTGTTGAAATCTGCTTACCAATCAAACGTTCTCACAAAACATGACTTTGAGTATTTGTGTTGTACGGCTCCCACCATCCCTATTATGTATCATTTGCCTAAGATTCACAAATCACTCACCAATCCTCCGGGGCGACCTATTATTTCAGGGATTAATTCACTCACTGCTAATCTTTCTTCTTATGTAGATTCTTTTCTACAACCACTAGTACCACTGCTGCCATCACATTTACTTGACACTACTTCTCTTCTCACTATTCTTACAGATTTCACTTGGAAATCTTCTTATCATTTAGCCACTTTAGATGTTCAAACACTTTATACCTCTATTCCACACAAAGGGGGTTTAGATGCTATTGATCACTTTTTAGCACTACACGGCACTTTACCACTTCTTCAACGCAGGTTTATTCACAACTCAATAGAATTTATTTTGAAACACAATTATTTTCTTTTTGAACACGAGTTTTATTTACAACTGTGTGGCACTGCTATGGGGACACGTTTTGCACCATCTTTCGTAAATTTATACATGGGATGGTGGGAATCGTCACACATATGGGATACCGATGTATCTCTGCCGCAGTTGATCATGTGGTGGAGTAACAGTATTTCATTTGATAGCTTTGTTGCCAGGTTGAATGATAATCAGTTCAATCTTATCTTTACTAGAGAATTAAGTCCAACTAATATATTTTTTTGGATTTAGAAATATACATTGCTAACAATAAATTATACACTAAAACCCATTTTAAGAGCAAGAATGTAAACTCCTTTCTACACCCAGCAAGTGGACATGAAAGAAGATGCATTAATAATATCCCATACAGTCAGTTTTTGCGCATTAGGCGTAATTGTGCTGATCTAGAAACGTTCAAAGTACAATCACAGATACTCTTTGAACGTTTTCTACAAAAGGGTTATGACAATATCATTATTGATAGAGCGTATAAAAGGGCATTGAATATCAATAGGGATAAATTGATTCAACCTCAGAACAGTAAGCGAACCAAAAATCATAGTGTCGCCACCAATGGAAATATGAATATATCTATTCAACCATTGGAAAATCCTGTTGTTAATAACTCTATTTTACCAATCACTACATCACATATTTTAGAGCTCAATGAAACAGACCTTAAAAATAAAAATGAGAGAAAGACACCATATTTTGTAACTAAATTTAATAGTTCACATAGTAAGATCAAACATATTCTTAATAAATATTGGTATATCTTACATATGGATCCTATTCTGGCAAAGATCTTACATATGGATACCATTCTGGCAAAGATCTTACCCAAAAGACCACCAATTGTATTTACAAAATCCAATAATTTAAAAACTATTCTGGCCCGAGTCTCCTTAAAGGTAGCGTTTCCACCAAAAAGAAGGACCTTAGAGATTTATTGGGTTTAAAAGGTAACCATAAATGCAATAGATGTAAAATCTGTCAGAGAATGCTAACACAAGATCACTTTAAATCCAAAATGACAGATTTTAAATATGAGATCAAAAATTACATTGATTGTTTAACAACATATGTTATATACATCTTGCAATGTGGATGTGGATTACAATATGTAGGTCGCACCAAACGTCACCTTAAAATACGTGTGATGGAACATCTTAGAAATATTGTTAACATTCCCAAACTATTGGCTTCAGGTAACCCACTTACACACTTGTTGTCCCATTTTAAAGACGTTCACCAGTGTAGTACAATGGGGGTCAAATATATGGGTATCGAACACATAACTACAAATAGGGAAGCATGCTTTAAACTGGTTTCAGTCCTACCTATCAGGAAGATCCCAACATGTGTCCATCTCAGGCTCTAACTCCAACCCCCTGGATATCACTTGTGGTGTCCCGCAAGGCTCTGTTCTGGGGCCCCTACTCTTCTCAGTGTTCATTAATGATCTTCCCACAGCTTGTAAGGAAGCCTCAATACACATGTATGCAGATGACACAATCCTATATGCACACAGCCATAGCCTCTCTGACCTTCAACACATACTTCAGTCTGACTTTTTGTGACTCGAAAACTGGATTTCTCAAAACAAACTGTTTTTAAACACTGAGAAGACTGTAACAATGGTATTTGGGACCAAGACTAAATTTGTAAAGCTTCCAGTGACTGAGCTCCTGATTAGAACCAACGCTAACACCACCCTAACACCTGTCACTAGTTTTAAATACCTGGCCTTATGGTTTGACTCCCACTTAACATTCGGGATGCACATTGATACCCTGCAACCAAGACCTACGCCAAACTAGGGGTACTTTACAGGAACAATTCCTCCCTAAGTCTCCTGGTCAGAAAGCGCATAGCAGATGCTAATGCCAATTATTGACTATGGAGACATAGTATATGGCTCGGCACCTCAAACCCACCTTAGCAAACTTGACACCCTCTACAATTCAATTTGTCGTTTTGTTCTCCAATGCAACTACAACACACATCACTGCGAAATGCTCAAAGAACTAGATTGGTCAACACTAGAGTCTAGGCGCAAAGTTCACCTTTCCTGTCTTGCCTTTAAATTCTTCATGGGCAAGCTACCCAGCTACCTGAACAAGCTCCTCACCCCTACCACTTGCAGCACTTATCATCTGAGATCAGACTCCAAAAGACTGTTCATGGTCCCAAGGCTCAACAAAGTATCCGGACGTTCCTCCTTCTCCTACCATGCACCCCAAAACTGGAACAACCTACGAGAGACTCTCACATCCACCACCAGTCTAAATTCTTTCAAATCTAAGGCTGTCTCACATTTTAACCTGGTCTGTAACTGTTTCATACGCTCATAATATATATTTTCTTTAACTGTGCACGCAATGTCTTGTATATAATGTATACCCTGTTAATTTATGTAACTGTACTTGTAACCATGCAAAAATTATATATCAATGGCGCTCTGCACTAGTAAAATATAAACATATAATATATAGTAATGGAAATATACAACCAGTGGCATGGATGTTTCTCCTGGGAATGGATGTTCCACATGTGATGGGAAAACATGTAAGGAAAAAAAATCACAACATAGTGTAATACTGTGAGACATACATACAAACATATAACATAAGACGGACGCTGGGAACAACAAGTGACCAATTACAAACACATTTAATAAAGCATATCATTAAAAATACATAAAATACATAAAATAGAAACTGTTAGGGCACTCCAACTCAGGTGGGGGTACCTGCTTACCAAAAGTAAGAAGGTATCAGGCAGTGGATATATAAGAGTATCCCCTCTATGGATGGCTGCTGCTGCACCGGACTGCTGGGCTCACACGTGTGTTGTTAGCCGTGGATAGTACTTGCTCCCTCTGTTTGTAGCATAAGCCTCTGTGCGCCCTGGACACGGAAGATTCTTCCTGCTCGGCTGTTGAAAGCGCGCCAAACGGAGCTGTAGTGAACGCGGATGGATATCCGCCCGGATTCGGCAGCCAACGGGCATCTGCTAGCAGGTTCCAAGGGGGACAGGATTCACCACCGAGTCTGGAGGACCTCTTAGAAACACCCTACGCGTTTCGAAAGTCTAGCTTTCTTCCTCAGGGGTAAACATCCATTCCCAGGAGAAACATCCACGCCACTGGTTGTATATTTCCATTACTATATATTATATGTTTATATTTTACTAGTGCAGAGCGCCATTGATATATAATTTTTGCACTGTTTGATACCTGACTGGGGTTCAGGGATATATCATAGGCTGCCTACACTTTAGGATATAGCGCTACCTATTTGTTTTGTACTTGTAACCATGTATTATTTGTTTTACTCTGTGCCCAGGACATACTTGAAAACGAGAGGTAACTCTCAATGTATTACTTCCTGGTAAAATATTTTATAAATAAATAAATAATATTCGAGCTGGTGATAAAGATCTGCAAATTGCAAGAAGGGAGCAGTTCTGGATTTTCACCCTCCAAACAAAATATCCTGGGGGTTTAAATGATTATGTGGAACTGACTCCCTTTTTGAGGTAATCACATATACGTCATGTTTTTAGTCTGCCAGTCGTTAATTTTAAGGTTCTGTTTCTTTGTGGTTTTTTTTATCTTATTCCTGCTCTTCCCCTTTCCTTTCTTATCGGGGTTTCCCTTCTTATTCTTTTCCTTTCCCTTTTTAGCTTTTCTTATCTATTTTTTTTTCTTTATGGAATATATGTATCCCATTTTTATGTTTTACATGTTTTAAATGAGTTTAATTTGTTTTATGTGATTGCACAATGTTATACATGTTGTTCATATTATTATATATGCCTTTTATTACACTTGACCATATGGGCCACCTGTTTTTTTCACTTTATATGCCCCTCCTTTTTTCAGTTTGTGACATCTCTTCTTTTGAGATCGAGTATACTCACGAACTTATAAGTGTCATTAGACTACTATTATATGTGTCTCAAACCTATAAATAACATTGTGGACATATATGAGAGGGGAGTATTCTAAATTTAGTCCACCCCTTTCATTTATCAGCCTGATTGGCTGTACAGTCATTGGGATTAACCAATGACGAATCTGGATAGACCTATAAAGGACCCCAAACAGGTGCCCCAGATATTTCGCCTGATGAAGTATACTTTGGTATACGAAACGCGTCGCGACTTGTGTTGCTGGCCCTTATCTTTGTGACAGCCAGTATACACACAAGTGTATCGATTCCGATCACGATTACTATAACCTAAACGGACAGGCATCCCAAGGACAGCTGCAGAGGGCTTCTTTTCCTGCGCATGCGCGCTACACTTTCAGCCACGCTTACACTCGTGGAGGTCTGACAACGCTACGGAGACAGCCCTAGCGCGCGGGACTGATTTCTGAGGACTGATACTGCCCCTGCACACCTCATGTGATGCCCCACCATAGATGTTATCGTCGAGATCGGGGAATTTTAAAGTTTTTATTCATGTAAGTGGTTGCTATCTTATCTTGTTGGTAATACACTTTATATCTCTCATCTTGGTGCGCTCTTATGTTTCTCTTTTTTCTCAACCTAAAAATAGGTTGGCATAGGAGGGGGAGAATCTTGTGCCCATTGCAGTACCACATGTCTGGAGATAAAAATCCCCATCAAACATAAAATAATTGTATGTTAACAAAAATTGAATTGCATTTAAAATAAACGTGCTCTGTGCCGGTGAAAGATCAGAATGTTGTAAATAAAATCTGACAGCTGCCAACACATGTTCGTGTATTATAACTGTTTACAATGATGTAACATCATGAGTAAGCCAATTAGTTTACGCAGCTACGAGTCCAGGGGCTCCAGGTGTCTCCACCAGTGCGGGAGGGCATCATCACACACGAGTAGTGGCACGGGAAGCCCTGCCTCGTAGCAGCCTAAACGAATTACACAGCCAAGCCAGATGACTCTCCCCTTGCCGAGAATCAAAGCAGTGATGGAGGCTAAGCCACACAGGCTCTGTGAGACACAGACAAAAGGCATCAACGTGTGATAGGAGCTGTTTGAGGCTGCATGAGATTTCTACACGATCAGGTGCACCCAGCATTTGCCGGGCTCTCTCTACCCCCACTGATGACACCCCACAGAGATTTCTCTCCCATGAATGTGTTTTTTAAAGTCTTGTAAGTGCATCTCCTTTGGACTGCTCATGCTTAATAAATTTACCCTGATTTTTACACAGATTTATGCTATGGAGCTTGCGCTTCTCCGTGTTTTGTGTTTTTAGGTTTACAGTGGATGACTATACCACTTTTCCTGAAGCTGCAAAGTGCTCCATAGAACTGGTTTGTTGGAATCTAAACCTCTCTGGATTAGTCACCAAGTGGAACTACTGGGACACATCCTTTGTGGTTTAAGTTTCATTTATAATAATTGTTTCACTGTTTATTATATATTTATTCTAAATATTATTAGATTAGGGGTACACTAATTATTATTCACTTTTTAATAGTTCATTCACTAATTACCTTACAAGTTCTTATCTAATTCATATCCCCACCTTAGCGCTATATCTTTTGGGTTATAATATATAATATATATATATATATATATATTATATATATATATATATTATGATATATACATATATAGCAACTGTAAATATTACTGTATGTTCATTTGCATTGTCTAGAAAGGTCTGCAACCCTGTCTTTCCCCATTGTCACCCAGTAAACAGCGCTTCCACTGCATCAAGGGATTCTGGGAAATGACATGCAATGAGCACTCATATATATATATATATATAATATATTATACTATATATATATATATATATATAAGTATATATTATATATATATATATATACACAAATAGATTTTACCAGATGGGGGTCCGGAAAAAAACGAGACAGCACACAGTCAGGGAAATCCAGAAATGTTGCATTCAATAGAGATACATGGCACTGCATCCAACGTTTCGGTCATCAAAGTGTGACCTTCCTCAGGGAATGCAGTGTGTAAGTGCTAGAGTACCACCTTACATACCCACACCTATCAGACAATAATCAAAAAATAATCTTACTCACCCGTGTGCAAGCAAAAGAACCGCGAAAACAGTGTGGCAGTGTTTGTTCTGGACCGCAGCCCTGTGCTGGAACGCACCACCATCTTGATCATTACCATAAACTGCCTGCTATGCAGTACGGGTGCCCACAAGGATCATTGAATCGCATCAGGGTTCATTGCGCATGCGCGTTGCGAGCGCTGCCCCCTATTGCATAGTGTGCCTGCTACAGACAACTACCCGGCTCTGCCTAGCCCCTGCAGCCCATCGCACGCTGTCACATCCAGGCGCGCCTGTGCTGGCTCGGCACAAAGCAGTCTAGACACTCTGCTGCTGTTGCGCATGCTCACTTGCACCTTAAAGAGCCAGTGTCCTCCCAATGAGTGACACTGATGCCTAATATGTACTGCGCATGTGCGCACCGTGCAATGCAACCCTGTGGACCAAGCCCAAGGAAAGCTAAAAGCTACCACATCGAATTATATCTAAAATGTAATCAAGAATGGACCAAATTCATGGTGGAGCATCAGGGCCACGGGGCACAGAAGAGACACATGTATGAAAACACCTTAAATACATCTAATTGCACAGAGTAATAAAAATTATCCAAATCCAACATTTGGGCAAAATATGCACAAATATGGATACTATGCATAAAAGAACCATTTTGCGGAACACTTGAACATACAAGCATATGACTATGAGCATACTGGCCATGGGGCGTAGAAGGAACGCATGTATGCCTACAATAAATATATATACACATGTTAGCATAACTCGTCTCATGTTGTACACTATTATTATACACAAGTTCTATATGTGCATCATGGCGCTCACAAATCAACCGCAAATTACATCACATTATGTGACACTCTAAAACCATATTAGAACCTAATAAAAGTGCTGTCCAGAAATATTAAAGTGCATATCACATATGTCAAAATTAACCACGTGGGGGAAAAACATAACAGTGACCATAAAGTACCCCAACATGAAAGAAGCTTGTAAGTACCCGAGTATGAAAATCACAGAAAACACCCCAAATACAGATCCTCATTGAGGCCAAACGGTGCCATAGTCTTGAGTTCAAAAATGTGTCTTGCCTCGCTCTGTAGCAAGAGTCTATTTCTGTCCCTGCCTCGTATGGGCGCTGGGACCTGCATAATAGGCATACACCTAAACGTAGCTAAAGAATGTTTTTGATCTCTAAAATGTTTGGCCACCGGAAGGCATTTAAACTCATGATCATTAACATCACATAACAGCGCTTTGCGTATGGTTGACCGGTGTATGGCAATACGTTCCTTTAACATTCTAACTGTTTTTCCAATGTATACCAAGCCACATGGGCATTTGATCAAGTATATTACGAATCTGGATTCACAGTTAAGAAATTGTTGGATTTTGATCTTTACCCCACTATGTGGGTGACAATATGAGGATCCAACCTGCATGTATTGACAGTTCGTGCACCCTTTACATTTATAAGAGCCTGGCTTTAATGTTAGCCAAGTATTACTTTTGGCGTATTTGTCAACTGGATCTGATTGTGTAATCATATCTCCAATTGATGGTCCACGCCGGAAGCAAAAAAGGGGTGGTTCACGAAAATGTTGTCCTATCCTATCATAATTCGCAAGGACGTGCCAGCTCTGTTTCACACTATGTTGAATGTGTGTAGATGCCGTACTGTATGTGCTGATCACATTGAATCTTGCATTTTGTTCCGCCCTTGGTTGGTTGCTCCCAAGGGACTCTCCGTCCAGTGCTGCAACCCGATCTAGCGCGTGCTTGACGTCTGCTGGGCTGTATCCCCTCTCGAGGAACCGGGTCGCCATAGTCATCAGGGCACCATCTACATTCTCTGGATCGCTGGTAATTCGTTTAACCCTCAGAAGTTGTGAGTAAGGTAAACCTTTTTTGAGAGGAACAGGATGATGGCTGGATACATGGAGTAACGTATTTTAATCCGTTGCTTTCTGATATAATCTCGTTGCCAAAATGCCACCTTTCTTATACACCATAGTGTCAAGGAATATTTCCAGTTCACTGAAGCACAATGTGAATCTTATTTTGGATGGAATACTATTCAAATGTTCCAAAAAGGTGTTCAATTCAGTAATGTCCCCACTCCATATGATGAAAATATCATCAATATAGCGTAAGTACTTTTGAATGTGCTGTGCATATGGGGCATCGTATAAAATATGGGTTTGTACAAAAATGTCCATATACAAATTGGCATACGAGTGTGCCATGTTTGAACCCATGGCTGTCCCGCTTAGTTGTAAATAATGCGTCCTCTCAAATCTGAAAAAGATTTTATTCAGAATAATTTCCACGAGAAGTAGTAGGAACTCCGATGGTGGACCGCTGGTCATGGTTCTATTAGCCAATTTGCTCCGAATGGCATCCAAACCCTCCCTATGAGGGATGCTCGTATACAGGCTCGTTACATCAAGCGTAGCCAATATACACTTGGAAGGATCAAAAGTCAAGTTGTTAATACAGTATGTGCCATAAAGTCCGTCGTATCCTTCACATATGTGGCCATGCATGCGACCAATGGCTGCAGGTAGAAATCCACATATTGCGATAATGGATGGCATAATGAGGATCGGGCAGAGATGATCGGTCTACCCGGTGGATTGGTGACAGACTTATGTATTTTCGGGATGGTGTATAAAACAGGCATCTTCGGGTGTTGCTGGGTGAGAAATTTACCGGTATCCTCAGAGATCCATCCGTTAGTCACTCCTAATTGTATGATTGAATCAATCTCAGCTTTGTATGTCAATGTTGGATCTCTTGACAGTCGCATATAAGTTTCTTCATCCGCCAATTGGCGCAAGACCTCATTCTTATAGTAAAGATAGTCCAATACTACAATTCCTCCGCCCTTATCGGTGACTCTGATGATAATGTTCTTATTCTGCCTCAAGGTCTTAACTGCTTTCCTCTCATCATTATTGAGATTTTGGAAGCTAGTTTTTTGAGTCTTTATCTTGCTTCTGGTTTCCTTACCCAGAAGATTCATAAATGTAGAAATACTGTAGTTGGACACTTGCGGGTCAAATGTGCTTTTGTTTTAAAAGCTGGTAGTCATTGGGTCAGGAACGGGGGACACTCCAGATCTAGAAAAGAAATCCTTGAGCTTCAGGTGTCGGTTCAGCTTGAAGAGATCGACTTCCCATTTGAACGTGTCCTGTTTGTGAGTGGGCTCAAAGCCCAATCCTTTGTGCAGGATGCTTGTTTCAGCCACTGTAAGGACATGTTCAGAAAGATTGAATATTACCGTCTCCTGGGTGGTTTTTTCGATCCCCTTCCCCTGTTGGTGTTGCGCTCGGATTAGCGCCATTTTTCTGCCTCCTCGTCTGGTCTTCATAAACAATTTATAGTGGGTAAGGGTTCTGTATTATAGTAATGTTCTATGCTTACTCGAATTCAATTAAATTGTTTATGATATTGGTAATTGATATATTCTATTTAATGGTGTCTATCTGTTTCATCCATATATGGAGTTTAATATTGGTTTAATAATATATATGATAGTTAACACTTATCTATTTCTCTCCATATAATGTACTATGTCCATGATAATCACATATACCTAGTCTGTGCTTCTTCTTATGAATATAGTTTAAGTTTACTTATTACTTAATTAATATGTATTAAATGTGTATATATTTCTTTCATATACAGTGAATATTATGTTATTTAATTAATTGAACACTACAGTCAGTCTTGGGTTTGTGATTGCTTTAACATCTTTTTGCATTATTATGTATCTGATTTATCAATAGGTTTTTTTCAATTATTTGTGTTTTTATACTGTTGAACTCTTAGTTTAAAGTTCTTCTTTTTGTGTATTTTATTGATTTTTTTGATAGATATGTGAGTTTTTTTTTTTTTTAGAGTATTAATAAAGTTGTTGAAAAAAACATTTTTTTAATTCCCTTCCGCCTTTAGCCCGGTGGGAGCATCAGTGCCATGCGTTTCAGGCTGGAAGCGGGCGCACACGAGTGACGTCACCTCAGGGATTTAGCCGATTGGTTAGTAATGAGGTGGTGTCATAGTGATGCGACGCGTCAATGGCGAGCATGTGCAGTGTGTCTTCACGGACTTTTTGGCGTGAAATGGGGCTTATAAATGTGAGGAGGTGTGTATACATGTTACACCTTGATAAAGTCCCACGGGACGAAACGCGTTGGTGTGTGGGCTGTGTTTCTGTCCCTGTGTACTTATGGAATAAATTACCCTCAGTTTTAGTCTGGAGTTGTGCCCTTTATTTTTTCCTATAGGATTTTTCCTTTGGATTCTCTTACCAGCAGTGCTCCTTTGCTCTCTTCGTTTTTGCTAATAAAATTAGAATGGTCTCCCTTCTCCCTCTACAAAAAGCTGTTCGAATTTCAGTCAATGGTGAGCTTGAATGAATCCACCTAGATCGTCAAGCATGGCATTCGTATGTGTAACGGATTTCGAGAACCTAATTTTGACAGTTCCGCCCATCACTACCCCTAAATAATACATAATTTTTTCTACTCATCAGACTATTGCTATCAAAACTGTTTGATTAATCCCAGGCAGTATTGTGTCCTGAGTTCATGAGGGGGATCATTTGCTTAATATGGCCTACAACTGTACCTCAATTTATGCAGACAGTGTGTATGGTATACAGTAGCTGCCAATTACTATAGGAGCTTCCAAAGTCATGCCCCATATTGCCTAGGAGATGTGGATGCAAAGAACTGTGGAGCGAGACTTACTCCCCCTTTACACACTTCCCAACCTATAAGCTGGATGCATAAGAGAAAAGGTTGAGTAAAGTCCTTGATGCACTGAAACATAAAGGTACATACAAAAACATTATTTCGAAACATTTTGCTACAAAATTGTCTTTTTAAAGAGCCCCTAAGTTTTTGTACTACTGAATGGTAAGTTCCAAGTTACAGTAGATAGAGGTTTCCTCTACTGTATCTATCTAGTTATCACACTGATTCCCAACAGGGAAACTCTTATGAAATCATGAGGTGTCTCCAAGGGCAGATCAAAAAAATGAATGGGAGATCCCAGTTCCTTAGCCCATGTGGGGACTGCACACTTAGTAATGTCCCAAACTTCACCTTAGCATGGTTGGTATGGCTGTCAATTACAGCAGAAGTTTTCAAAGGAAGGAGGTAGATAGTGATCAGATTATAATACGAGCTAAGAAATTGTGCACCTCTGTGCCTCTCTTGTTCTCCATTTCATCTGAGAAAAGATCTCGGCAAAATTTAAGGTGGCATAACTTTCTGGCTTCTAAAAATTTGCATCATATATAAAAAAACTGCTTCATACATTTGATGCCACTGTGCATCAAACAATGGTGCAACGCGTCAAAACATACTTTCTTTGCTCCATAATTGCCTTGTTACAGAACCCCTTTGTACCTTTTGCAATAATAAAATTAATGAATATTTCACTACTTTTTATAATATTCAAATGTAATTATTTAAGGTAATGATGTTTACACATGTCTCCTGGTGAGACAATTTTAAAACACTGTTAGTAGAGCAATAAACAAAGCATTTGTGAAATTTTTTACATCTTAATGCCACTGGACTATAACACAAGAGACTAGAGAGCCTTTGTAGAATTATATTAAATGCAAATGAGTACTCTAAAACATATGGTGCATGTAAAAGGATTAACATCTGTTCTGTACAAGTTATGTTTTGGCAGTATGATTTCTGTAGGGAATTACAAGAAAGCTATTTCTAAGGACCCAAATCGTTTAATAAATATGCTATAGTTTTAAATTACTGTAGATACTACTGTACTACAAAAAATTCTTAATTTAACAACACTAAATGGGACTGACACATGCAGTCCTGGTATCAATGTATGAATTGACACAGTTACAATGAATGTAAATTAGCTGACACAGTTACAAAGAGTATATCTGCCTAAAAGAAAAAGGCATTGGTGTTAATCAATGACTGTCAAGGTAAGGTTGTATGAAACTTTGTGTGCTGTGATACCTTCTAATTGCACAAGGTTGTCTTGTGCATAAGCTTTTTAGACTGCACAGGTCTTTTTATCAGATGAATGGACCTCTGCATATCTGCAGTCCCAAAAAGCTGCACACGACAACATTGTATACTTTATATGTTTATTGAAAAGTATCACAGCCCACATAAAAAGTATCTTGTGTTACATGTAAGTGATTGTAAGAGCTGTGTGCAGGGGTATGCAATGGAGACCATTGTTAAGATGAAATTAAAATAAGGCTTTATTGCCTGTTCCTTTAAACAATACAGCAAACAAAAATATACATAAAATAATAAACAACTATCCCTGTGTAAGGGCTAACTAACTTCCCCAGTCCCTCTCTGCAAGGCTGGGAGGAAAAAGCCCCTTACCCACGTATCACCCCAAAGTCTCAGTGGTACCTTAACACCGGTGGCTCTTAAGGTCAGTTGTGTCCAGGTAGGTGTCTGGTTGAGGCTCAAGGCATAAAGGTCTGCCCCCTATTTGTCTTCCTCTCCAAACACAGCACTCCTTTTCCTTATGACAGCTCCCTTGTGAGCTAAGGAATCTCCTTCCTGTTTCTCAGACCAGGTTTTATCTAAAAGTCAAAATTAGCCAGATGGAGTCTGGTTGATTGCCTGTGTGCAATTACCATATCTAAAAGTCAAAATTAGCCAGATGGAGTCTGGTTGATTGCCTGTGTGCAATTACCAGCACACTGCTGGGTTTATAGGCAGTTTACCACAAACAGTGATAAGTCCCTATTACAGTGTGTGATGGTGAGGCGGTAACCAGGCTTTTAATAAAGGCCAAGCCCGGTTTTTGTTACCTCTTATTGTATTTTGATTCAAGAGTGTCAGCTCTTGAGCCCAGAACTGTTACTGCATAACCTGTACTTTGCGGTAATAAATAATTTAATGTGTTTTTGCCTTTCCAGGGATGCCAGCAAGGATTGCTAGGGTATGAGTTTTAAGGGGAGTTTTGCAAAGAAATTGTTGTTAGAATATGCCTGCTAGTTGGGGTCCAGAGTTGTCGGTTCCTCTAAAAATCATGAATCATGCTTGGTTCTCGGATACATGTAGGCACATTGTCCCTGCAATATATACCCCTGAAAATGCTTGCAAGACTCACCACTAGGGTTCCCTGCTTCAGCACAGTCCAGAAAAGGTAAATGGTCAAAGGGATGAAATGTGTCTCTGTAACTATGATGGGTCCCTAAGTTAAAGAGGATACCCAGTTAATGTCCAGGTAGCTCAGAACCTATATTGGGGTTAATGGGCACTCCAACCATAATTATAAGGTGGTGAGGGGACTCTTAGAGTCCTGATTTATCAAAAAGGACAACAGCTAAAAAGATAACTGTTATCCCAAAAAGAAGCACATTGGGGGGTGACACTATCAGGGGTTTAATTAAAACGTAACTGTATTTGCTGCAATTGAAATAGAGATAAGAGGATGAGAGATATCTAGAGAGAGAGATAGAGATAGATGTGTATTATTATATATATTATATATATATCTATATAGATATATATATATATAGTATCTATATATATAATATAGATATATATATAGCATCGATGAATTGTGCATAGAGTATGTTTAAAAAAACAAATAAAAATGACAGGTGTGAAGTCGTACTCTTATTTGTCTGCATTGTGGTAGGCGTTATTGTGTGCTAAGTATCAAAGACCGATGGTGTAGGGTAATAATTCAGTGAAATAAAAAACAAAAGAACAGGGCGCACAACGCACATAGTGATGTATGGTTTAAAAAGTGAATTTATATTTAAAGGTAAATAGTTCTGCGTACATCAAGGCAAATAAAAGTATGCAGTTGGTTAATAGGTTTACCACACCGCCCGAAGGCCGACAGCGACACTCTCAAGGAGTAGTGGGTCAGCAATCGTCTCGTCCGGCAGATGGTCACTCCACACGTGTGGAATCCAAGACTCTCCGTCTCGAGGTGGAAGGTGGGTCTGTCCTCAGGTAAAAGTCCCGGAGCACAAGGCTCAAACCAGCGTGTAGCAGCCTCCGTCAGTGCTCGCACAACTGAACAGCACTCGCATACCGCTTCTC
This sequence comes from Ascaphus truei, assembly GCA_036426205.1. Lineage (NCBI taxonomy): Eukaryota > Metazoa > Chordata > Amphibia > Anura > Ascaphidae > Ascaphus > Ascaphus truei. The sequence goes on from WSYH01001374.1 coordinate 96,880, forward strand.
CTCGTGGAGCGCCCGATGATGACGTCACGGATTGCCCGTCCACTTCTAGGAGGCGCTTGCTGGAGTACACAATGTGCGGGACGCGAAGGATACACGAATCGGCACAGTATGCGATGCACGCAGAGTGGGAACAGCAGCACTTACTCGCACATAAAAACCAGGGGAGTACACACTGATAGTGTTCTCAACAGCACAGGGGTACAAGAAATCAGCAATGACACCCTCCATTGGTGGTGTTGTCAATGGAGGGTGGTGTCAATGGAGGGTGTCATTGCTCATTTCTTGTACCCCTGTGTTGTTGAGAACACTATCAGACACACACACACTGACACACAAACACACACTGACACACACACACACACACAGTGACACACACACAGTGACACCCCCCCTTCCCTGACACACTCAACACATGCCTGCCTCCTCCTGCCCCTACGCACCCACATCACTGACCAGCCGTCGCACACACTCACCACCCACCTGCCGCCTCACACCCACCAGCAACACTCACACCCCTACGCACCGACATCACTGACCAGCTGCCGCCCGCACTCACCAGACACCAGCCGCCTCACACCCTAGTGGGACCCCCACCCACACACAGCACTCACTACCCGACTCTTGCATTCTGCTCAAGGGTGTCTTCTTTCTACCCCCTTTGTATCTAAAGCTCTCTCCCGCCTTAAACCTTTTTCACAGACTGCCCCACACCTCTGGAATGCCCTTCCCCTCAGTACCCGACAAGCACCTTCTCTTTCCACCTTTAAGACCCACCTTAAGACACACTTGCTTAAAGAAGCATATGTAGATATTCTGAACACATGATACATATAGCTTGGCCCCCTGCAGACGCACTTACCAGAACTCCCTCCTACTGTCTCTGTACGTTCTCCCTACCTACCAATAAGACTGTAAGCTCCTCGGGGCAGGGACTCCGCTTCCTTAATGTTACTTTAATGTCTAAAGCACTTATTCCCATGATCTGTTATTTATATTATCTGCTATTTATTTGATTACCACATGTATTACTACTGTGAACCGCCGTGTACATTAATGGCGCTATATAAATAAAGACATACAATACAATACAATGTTACCCACCCGCCACCCGTACTGAACACCCACCCGCCGCCTCACACCCGCTCACACCAAAGCGGGACACCCACCCACAGCCAGCACTCACTACCCACTCACCACCCGTACTGAACACCCACCCGCCGACTCACACCCACTCACACCCTAGCGGGACACACACCTCACATTTTACATCATTTATGTCACCAAAATATACATTGTACTGTGGTGTCTTTACAATAAACAATTTTTAAACAACAACATCGTATTACATTTTCTTAAATGTTTCTTTTCAACATTATTATATAACCTTTCTACCAATTAGTCAGGATGTTTTGTTCCTGATTTGTACCCTGTAAATGAACCCCTTGTGCACCAAACTCTAAGTTTCCTGCCTTTGATCTGGGATATACAGATGCAGCTACGAGTATTCTAACACTGCTTTGAAAAATCTGGGGCAAGCTCCCAGTAATGATGCAACATTTCTCTGATATTTCTGCAGAAAGACCGATGGCCCATCGGATTAACACAACAGGGATCCCTGGTCAGTCTGAATGGGACTGCCAGGGAACCCCGCTGTGTTAATTCGATGGGCCATTAGTCTGTCTGCAGAAATGTTACAGAATTGTTGCAGCATTACTTGGTATTGTAGATAGAGAAAGCCGTCTGGAGATCTCAAAGGCAGTGTACCTGATGGTATATGCCAGTGGTAAGCATAATGGAGAATAAAGGAGCGTGAGTAGTGAAAGGGTGTTGGAGAGATCACTGCTAACCAAACTGAGACAAAAGCAATGTCCGTTGTTTGTGGTGCAGTGTGATAGGAATCAGCCTGGATTTGCAAGAACTCACGATGAAGCTGTCCTCCGTTGCTCTCACTCTCTCTCCCCGTGTCACTGTGTCAAAGGTAAGTGACGTCACTCCCCGGCGCGGGCACGAACCGAGGTATCAGGAAGGAGATGAATGATCGATTCAGCAGCCACTCCAAATTACTGGGACTTACCAGGTAAAAGTTAAAAGCAGTGCTTTATTTGAGTTCCATTAAAAAATGTATGTACTCCTTGAGAAAGGGCAATTCATGCCCAAAACGCGTGGGAGGAGGTTCTTCTATTTTTGTTTATTCTGAGTGTTCCATTTTTTAATCTAACTCCAATAAACACTGCTTTTAACTTTTACCTGGTAAGTCCCAGTAATTTGGAGCGGCTGCTGCATCGATCATTCATCTCCTTCCTTACTTGGGTATTGATCCAGATTTTCCAAGGCAAGTGTTAGAATACTCGTGGCTGCACCTGTAAGATCCTACGCTGTGACAGAGTCATCACAATTGGTGGAGTTTAATGCGCGCAGTCCAAAAGGCACTGAGAAGTGGAAACTGTGGGTTTGAAAATAAAAATGGAGGAATTTCTGACCATGCTTAAGCACAGACAAACAGAAAATGCTGGTTTCCTAATGCAGGGTTTACAACAATTGGCAAAGACCCAAGAGGTGATGCCAAAAACCCATAATGAGAATCTACAAGTTTTCAAAAATACAAACGGAAAGTACTGCATTGTTGATACAGCATCTGATAAAGTCACAAACTGAAACTATGGCGTTAGTACAGCAGATGGTGCAAAAATTTCATAAGACTTTAAAAGAAGAGCAACACGAAGCACAACTTCGCCTACACCAGGAGCTCCTAGTGTTGGAATAGAGAATTACCGCCCAGACTAGTGGGTCCCCACAGGTCACTCGCCAGGTAAAATCGCACCTCATTCAGAAAATGACGATGGACTATGACGTTGAGGTCTAATTTTTTAGTGCATCGCAGTACGCAAAGGGTGGCCAGCTGAGCAGTGGCTGGAATAATTTGCTCCCTTCCTGGTGGGTGACTCACAAAAAGCCTATTATGATTTGGAGACAGAGCAAGCTAAAGACTTTGACACCCTGAAGGCGGAGATTATGGCACGGCTAGGGGTCACCCTCACGGTACGGGCCCAGCGGTTCCATTCCTGGCGTTATGATACAGAGAAGACACCCCGCTCTCAACTCTACGACCTTAAACAATCTGCAAGGAAGGGGCTCCAGCCTGAGGTATGTACCACTGCTGCAGTTGTCGAAAGAGTCATCATAGACCGGTTCCTGAGGTGTCTTCCCCACACCATCCAGAAGTGGGTGAGACAGAGTGACACCAAAGATGTGAGACATGTCCAGAGTGTCAAATGCCTCAATCCTATTGATTCTAGTACCATGTGATGGCAGCCATTTTGGTTTTGGTGACGTCATCTTAAAGGGAAAGAAGCAGAGCTTTTCTAATTGGCTGGCTTCCCTCCTTTTTGATGGCGTCACATCCTTAAAAAAAACTGTCACATTTTAATCCAGATAATCAGATTGGCTGGGAACCATTTGTCAGTCAAATGTGATGCCACAGGTCTTATACTGTATAAGGCATGTCCCGTCTCATTTGATGCCAAGAAGCCGAAGAGTCAACATGTCCCCCCAATTGGATTACTGTACTGATGAAGACAAAGAAGAAACCAGAGTGGATTACAATTACAGATGAAGACAAAGAAGAGCCTCAATTGGATTACAATTTAAAGATGAAGAAAAGAAAGAAGAAAATAATTAAATAACTTACCAGTGGACTGTGGCTGTTGAGGAGCATTGCATCGTGGACCAGGAGTTGCTGCTGATGTTGGCATCGGATTTGGTGGATGAAGACATCAAAAGTAAGAAAAACATGGATTGTATTTTATTTCATGTTGTATATTTTTTTTTAGGTTGGCATTTGCATTACTTTTTTATTCCAAAGTAAATGTCTTTTGTTTGGTGCTTGCTTGCTGATTTTGAAGGTTTTTTTTTTTTTAGGTTAGCATTCGCATTGGCATATCTTTTTTTTTCCAATGTAAATATCTTTTCTTTGGTGCTTGTTTTGTGATTTGCATTTTCATTGTATTTACTGTAAGGTTGGCATTCGCTTTGGCATTTTTTAATTGAAATTGAATGTGTTTTTAATTTGCTGCGTTTTTTTTTGTTTAGCAGGTTGCCCATTGACTGACAGTGTCAAACCATCCCCATAGGGTATTGGTGTGGCACTGTGCCAACCAATTGGTTTATTGGCATTTTGTTTTAATGGGCAAATGAGTTACAGTATTATCTAGATGTGGCTCATAATGATTTTGCTCATTATTGTACTGTGTGTGTTGGGGGGGAGGGTGTTCAATGTATTTGATTGATGTTTGTATTGTTATGTTTATGTTATTATGAGTTAAGGGGGTAGTTGCCCCAGGTAATGAAGGGGGTAACCCCTACCGCCACCTGCCCAGTAGGCCTAACCACCAACCCTGGGGCAATTACTACCTTCACTCACCCCCTCTGCCCCCAATAAACCTGGAAGTCTTGCTTAACCCCTTCATTGCCTTAGCGGTTAGCCGCTAAGTTAATGAAGCTGCTTATATTTTATTTTAATATTATAGTATTGTAGCAGGGGGTCTCCAGAGCTGAACTGTATTGATTTCAGGTCCGGGTAACCCTGCTTCCCTAGTTACAGGCCCTGTTATGGGGTGCCGCTATCGCTCTGCTTGGTTTAAGACCCCCGATCACATGGGCCATAGCGTGGGAGAATTTAAACTTGGCCGCCGAGAAACTGGCACCTCATAACGGGGGCTGTAACTCAGGAAGCAGGGGGTCTAAGGACCTGAAATAAATGTGTTCCAGCTCCAGAGACCCCTGCTACAATACTGTATTATTAAAATAAAATAAAAGCCCCGCGATCGCCTTTTAGAGGCACACAGGTAGAGGGACTAATTCAATCTCTCTCTTATTGCGCATCTCTTACAGACAAGAGGAACCCAGTAGGATTCATGCAGCGTGAGTCCCATTAAAAGGCAGCGACCCCCGCTGTGTTAATCCAATGGGCCATTAAGTCTGCTATCGACTACCTCATAGGATTTTTGATGGAAATCTCGCTGTTTTTCCCGAGTTGTGGTCGAATACCGATGGCTGCAGCTGTACAGACCAGAACACCCAAACTAATTTTCAAGACCTAAGATAACATAATACTGTAGGGGTTGTTATGGACCTGATCAACTATGGGTAACATAATGGGCTTTATGCAGTAAAATTCGAAAAGGCACTCTCGGCAAGGGTTTGAAATCGCCATGTTTTTTTGCGTGTTGCCCTCGCAGTATGCAGGAATGCCCGAATCCCTGGCGAATACCTGCAAGAGCAACATTTAAAAAATAGCGAGTAGCTGGTTGCGATATGCTCTGCCTGCCGAGAAGGGCTCCCCTGCCGAGATGTGTCTGCAGAGAGAGAGATTCGCCACTCTCTCGGCGCAAATCTCGGCAGAAAAAAAATATTTTTTAATAAAATGTTATTCATAGTGTAGATGTGCAGGGGGTCTTCGGAGCTGAACCGCGTTTGTTTCAGGTCCGGGGACCCCCTGCTTCCTTAGATACAGGCCCCGTTATGGGGTGCGGTATCCCTTTTCACCCACCATAACTTAAAATGTATATGGTAAACCTATCCAGCCTAGAAATATTTCAAAGCAAGTATAAACAAACCTCACATTGATGATACCCATCAAGGTTGAAACATGTCTGTGAGTGGTTTGCATTTGCTTTGCTAGTCCCATGCTGTGTTTAAAAGCTATGTGAACGGCGATACATCAGCTTAAATGGGCTCCATTTGAATAGATATTCCAGGCAAAAGGTGATACATTGTGTGCTCATTTGCATGTCATTTCCCAGAATCCCTTGCTGCACTGGGAGCACTGTATGCTTGGTGATAATGGTTGAAAGGCAGGGTTGCAGACCTGTCTAATATATGTGAATGTGCTCACAAGTGATATTCTTAATTGGCTATATGCTAACGGTGCAGGTTTTTTTTCGCCTTTTTCACCCACCATAACTTAATATATACAATACAATAGCCATAGGCTGAGCCTGGTTCTTATACCATTATTTCCCATTAAAACAGTGTCTCTTGGAATGTTATCTGTGCTGGTCCTTCCCCCGGTGTGGATGTGTTTTATGGCTAGAGGTGTCAAAAGAGGGGGCTGGGTTTAGGTTGTGTTCAATGGGAAATAATGGTATAAGAACCAGGCTCAGCCTATGGCTATTGTAGGTGGAATCTCCGCGACGGACCGCCAGGATGCCATAGACTCCGCGCTGCACCCCCCTCCACTAGAGCGGCAAACAGGTTCTGTGCTCACGGCAGGAATCACCCTGAGGCTCACCTACACTATGTATAAATCCAATACAATTACATTTAATTTTTATTTCGCCGCAGCGAAAGCACTTTTCACAGAGAGCAGACGGCATCTCTCATCACTCTGCGCAGATATAACTATGCCAAAAGATGAGCCCTTTTACAGAGGGCTCGACTACTACTCGTTGCCCACGATCTACTTGCCAACTGTTTGCAACTAGTATGTCTCAATCACTGATAACCATTCAGTGTCATTTCTGTCAAGGAACGAAGCATACCAATGTCCAGATCAGCGAAGCGCATAGTCAAAAATGCAGCAAGATACTAAAATCGTTGGTGATTTCTACTATCGCGATCTTTACTGCCTGAGGACCCATAGATACTTAGTCAAACGCACATTCGTAAAACAGACAACAGACAAGCATTATAGCCAGAAGCTCACAATTTTTTTTACATCGTCTAGGCATTTTCAGTACAGCATACCGACATTCTTAATGCATATTTAATAACAGACAGCCATATCGCTATACTGAGAAGATCCATGTCCACTACTGCACCGACATGTTACAGGTGGGGCAGAAGGAATTGTTCACTGTAATAATCCGTAGAAGACAAGGAAATAGTTTCACTGCCTCCTTCAAGACACACCATAAAATAACACAATCCAAAAAAAAAAAAAACACACAAAACACCAACAAGGAAGACACACCCCACAGCGCGAAATAAAAGACCAACACCCAACAACACAAAAAACATAATAACCTTAACATCACTACCATTTAATAAATTCCATTTTTCTCTGATATTTAATTTTATCTAATATCATTTCATATCTTGATATTATTTTAACTCAATTATTGTGTTAGAAAGTTCATGAACCTTCAGCTTAGTCCACCCACATAGAGCAACAAAGCCAATCCAAACAAAAAAAAGCAAAACAAAAACCAAGAACCTCGTCAATTCTAATCTTGACTACCCTACACCAGTACACCTACGATCTTCAATCATGGCTTCTTATGTGTAAACGGAATTTCGAGAACCTAATTTTTGACAGTTCCGCCCATCACACCCCTAAATAATACATAATTTTTTTCTACTCAATCAGACTAGTATTGCTATCAAAACTGTTTGATTAACGCAGGCAGTATTGTGTTCCTGAGTTCATGAGGGGGATCATTTGCTTAATATGGCCTACAACTGTACCATCAATTTTGCTGACAGTGTGTAATGGTATACGTAGCTGCCAATTACTATAGGCGCTTCCACGTAATGCCCCTATTGCCTAGGAGTGTGGATGCAAAGAAAAATGTGGAGTCGAGACATTACTCCCGCCCCTTTTACCACTTCCCAACCTTAAGCGATGCCATAAGAGACAAGTTGAGGGAAGTCACTTTATGCACTTGAAACATAAAGGTACTATAAAAAACCTTAATTTCGAAACCTGTTTGCTACAGAAAATTTTCCTTTTAAAAAAAAGAGCCCCATAAAAGTTTTTGTACTACTGATGGTAAGGTTCCAAGTTAACAGGTAGATATATGTTTCCTCTTACTGTATCTACTAGTTATCACACTGATTCCCAACAGGGAAACTCTTATGAATCATGAAGGTGTCTCCATGGCAGATCAAAAAATGATTGGAAATTCCCCTTCCTTAGCCATGGTGGGACTGGCACACTAGTAATGTCTCCCAAACTTCACCTTAGCATGGTTGGTATTGCTGGTCATTACAGCAAAAGTTTTCCAAATGAAGGAGGGTAAGATAGTGATCCGATTATAATACGAGCTAAGAAATTGTGCACTCTGTGCCTCTCTGTTTCTCCATTTCAATCTGATAACAATCTCGGCAAATTTAAGGAAGGGTGTGCATCACACTCTCTCTGGTTTGCTATGCATTATAACACTTTCGTTTCATACAATCATATACCTATAAAATCTCGGTTCCATACTTGAAATGCCACTGTGCCATCAAACAATGGTGGCAACTCGTCAAACATACTTTCTTTGCTCATAATTCCTTGTTAAGAACCCCTTTGGATACCTTTGCATATGAAAATGTAATGAATATTTCAAAAAAAAAAAAAAAAAAAATCCTATTTTATAATAATTCAAATGTAATTAATTAAGGTAAATGTGTTTACACAGGTCCTCCTGGTGAGAACAATTTTAAAACACTGTTAGTAAGGCAATAACAAACAGGCATTCTCTCCGTGAAATTTTTTACATCTTAATGCCACTGGACTATACCAAAGAACTATAGAGCCTTTGTAGAATTAATATTAAATGCAAATGAGTACTCTAAAACATATGGTGAATGTAAAGGATTAACATCAATGTTCTGTACAATTTCTTTTTGGCAGTATGATTTCTGTAGGGAATTACCAGAAAGCTATTTCTAAGGAGCCACCCAAAAATCGTTTAATAAATATGCATAGTTTAAAATTACTGTAGATACTACTGTACGACAAAAAATTCTTAATTTAACAACACGAAATGGGACTGACACATGCGTCCGGTATCAATGTATGAATTGACACCGTTACAAATGATGTAAATTAGCTGACACGACAGTTACAAAGATTATATCTGCTAAAAGAAAGGCCTTGTTTTACTTCATGAAAGAAAAAAATGTCAAGGTAAGGTTGTATTAAACTTTCGTGTGGCTGTGCACTTCATTGTTGGGCAGACAAGGTGTCTTGTGTGCATAAGCTTTTTTTAACTGCAGCAGGTCCTTTTTCGATGATGACCTCTGCATATCTGCAGTCCCAAAAAGCACTTGTGCACGACCTCATGTCTCCACATTGATATACTTTAATATGTTTATTGAAAGTATCACAGCCCCATAAAAAGTATCTTGTTGTTACATGTAAGTGATTGTAAGAGGCTGTGTTCAGGGGTATCCATGGAGACCATTGTTAAGATGAAATTAAATACGGCTTTATTGCCTTTCCCTTTAAACAAACAGCAAACAAAAATTACAAAAATAATAAACAACTTATCCCTGTGTAAGGGCTAAACCTAACTTCCCTCCCCATCCCTCTCTGCAGGCTGGAGGAAAAAGCCCCTTTACCCACGGCTCAACACACCCCAAAGTCTCGTGGTACCATTAACACCGGTGGCTCGTAAGGTCAGTTGTGTCCATGTTAAGGGGCGTGCTGTTGAGGCCCTCATGGCATAAAGGTTCTGCCCCCCTATTTGTCTTCCTCTCCAAACACAGCACTCCTTTTCCTATATGAACAGCTCCTTTGTGACTAAGAATCTCCTTCCTGTTTTCTCAGACCAGTGTTTTATCTAAAATCAAATTAGCAGATGGAGTCTGGTTGATTGCCGGTGTGGCAATTAACCATATTCTAAAGTCAAAATAAGTCCAGATGGAGTCCCGGGTTGATTGCCTGTTGTGCACTACCAGCACACGCTGGGTTTATAGGCCATTTTACCATCAACAGTGATAAGTCCCTATTTACAGTGTGTGATGGTGAGGCGGTAACCATGCTTTTTAATAAAGGCCAAGGCCCGGTTTTTTGTTACCGTCTATACAATTGTTTTTGATTCAAGAGTGGTCATCTCTTGAGCCCAGAACTGTTACTACGCATACCTTTTACTTTGGCGGCGTAATAAATACTTTAATGTGTTTTGCCTTTCCAGGATTCCAGCAAGGATTGCTAGGGTATGAGTTTTTAAGGGGAGTTTTTGCAAGCGAAATTGTTGTTAGCATATGCCTGCTAGTTGGGGTCCGAGTGTCGGTTTCCTTAAAAATCATGAATCCATGCTTCGGTGCTCGTATACATGTAGGCACATTGTCCCTGCAATAAAATAACCCCTGAAAATGCTTGCAAGACTCACCACTAGGGTTCCCTGCTTCAGCACTAGTCCAGAATAGGAAAATGGTCAAAAGGGATGAAATGTTTCTCGTAACTATGATGGGTCCCTAAGTTAAAGAGGATACCCATGTAAATGTCCGAGGTACTCAGACCTATTGTGGGTTAATGGGCACTCCAACCCATAATTCTAAGGTGGTGGGGGACGCTTAGAGTCCTTAATTATCAAAATGGACAACAGCTAAAAAGAATAACTGTTATCCCAAAAAGACGCCATTTGGGTGGTGCCACTCTTCAGCGGTTACCTAACTTAACTTTTATTTCCTGCAATTTGTTATATATATATCTATATATATATAATATCTCTCTATATATATATCTATATATATATATAGATATCTCTAATATATCAATAGGTATATCTATATATATCTATAAAATATCTATATATATATACAGCGATGAATTTGTCATACGAGTATGTTTAAAAATAAACAAATAAAATGACAGGGGTGTGAAGGTCTACTCTTATTTTCCTGCTGTGGTAGTGCGTTATTGTGTGCTAAGTACAAAGACCCGACTGGTGTATGGGTAATAATTCCAGTAATAAAAAACAAAAGAACAGGGCGTGCCAACGCACAGATTGATGTATGGTTAAAAGTGAATTTCTATTTAAATGTATGTTCTGCGTCCAATCAAGGCAAATAAAGTATGCATTGGTTACTTCCGGTTTACTCCACACACACCGCCCTACAGGCCGACAGCGACCCTCTCAAGGAGTAGTGGGCAGCAATCGTCTCGTCCAGGGCGGCAGATGGTCCACTCCACACTGGGAATCCCAGACTCTCCGTCTTTCGAGGTGGAAGTGGTCGTCCTCAGTAAAAGTCCGGAGCACACGCTCAAACCAGCGGTGCCGCCTCCGTCATTGCTCGCGACAACTGAACATCACTCCGCATACCGCTTCCTCCTCGTGGCGCGCGCCTATGATGCTTCACGGTTGCTCCGTCCACTCTAGGAGGCGGCTTTCTGAGTACACAATGTGTCGGGACGCGAAGGTACACGAATCGGCACAGGATTCGAGTGCACGCAGAGTGGTTAACAGCATCCACTTACTCGCAATAAACCAGTGAGTAACACTGAATAGTGTTCTCACAAGCACAGGGGTACAAGAACACAGGCATGACATCCCGCCATTGGGTGGTGTGTCATGGCAGGTGGTGTCAATTGAGGGTGTCATGCTCATTCTTGTACCCCTGTGTTGTTGAGACACTATCATACACACACACACTGACCAATGGGGGCCACACACACACACTGACCACACCCACCACACGTGACACACACACAGTGACACCTCCCCCTTCCCGACACACTCACGACATGCCTTCCTCCTCCTGCCCCTACGCACCCACATCACTGACTGTCCGTCGCACACACTCACCACCACCTGCCGCCTCACACCCACCCACCACCACACTCACACCACCCCTACGCACCGACTAACTGACCAGCTGCCGGCGCCCGCACTCACCATACCCATCGCGCCTCACACCCTAGTGGGACCCCCACCACACACAGCAACTCACTACCGACTCTTGCATTCGGCTCAAAGGTGTCTTCTTTCTACCGCCCTTTGTATCTAAAGCTCTCTCCCTCTCCCGCCTTAAACCTTTTTCACAGACTGCCCCACCCTCTGGCAAATGCCCTTCCCCTCATTACCCGACAGCAACCTCTCTTTCCCCCTTAGACCCACCAAGACACACTTGCTTAATGAAGCATATGTAGATATTCTGAACCCATGATACATATAGCTGGCCCCCTGTCAGACGCACTTACCAGACTCCCCCTCCTACTGTCTCTGTACGTTCTCCCTACCTACCAATAGACTGTAAGCTCCTCGGGGCAGGACCTCCGCTTCCTTCATGTACTTTACGATGTCTAAAAGCACTGATTCCCATATCGTTATTTATATTATCTTGCTATTTAATTTGATTACCACATGTATTACTACTCGACTGTGGGAACCGCCGTTTACACTTAATGGCGCTATAATAAATTTAAAGACATAACAATAAAATACAATGTATACCCACCCCCCACGCCGCCACCCGTGACCTGAACAACCCACCCGGCCGCCTCAACACCCCACCTCACCTTCCAAAGCGTGCCCCCCCCCCCACATCCATCACTCACTACCACTCCCCACCCGTACTGAACACCCCCCCGCGCGACTTCACACCCCTCACAACCCTAGCGTGACACACCAACCTCACATTTACATCATTTTATGTCCTCAAATATACTTGCTTTGGTGTACTTTTACATATACAATTTTTAAAACAACAACCTCGTATTACATTTTCTAAATGTTTCTTTTCAACATTATATATAACCTTTCTACAATTAGTCAGGATGTTTGTGTCCTGATTTGTAACCCTGTAATGAACCCCTAGTGCACCAAACTCTAAGTTTCCTCCTTTGATTCTGGGATAGTACAAATGCAGCCTAACGAGTATTCTAACACCTGCGTTGAAAATCTGGGGCAAGCTCCCAGTAATGATTGCACTACATTTCCTGATCTTTCTGCATAATACCGATGGCCCATCGGATCAACCAAACAGGGAATCCCCTGGTCCGTCTGAATGTGACTGCCAGGGACAACCCGCTGTGTTAATTCGATGGGCCATTAGTCTGTCTGCAGAAAGTATGCAATTGTTTGCGCTTACTTGTTATTGTGATAGAGAAAGCCGTCGGTAGTATCTCAAGGCTTGTACCTGATTGTTAGCCAGTGTAAGCCATAATGGAGAATAAAGAGCTGGTAGTGAAGGGTGGTTGGAGAGATCACACTGCTAACCAAACTGAGACAAAAGCAATGTCCGTTGTTTGTGTGCAGTGTGATAGGAATCAGCCTGATTTGCAAGAACTCACGATGAAGCTGGCCTCCTTTGCTCTCACTCTCTCTCCCGTGTCACTGTGTCAAAGTAGTGACGTCACTCTGGCGCGGGCAACGAACCGAGGTAATCAGGAAGGAGATGAATGATCGATTCATCAGGCCACTCCAAATTACTGGGACTTACCAGGTAAAAGTTAAAGCAGTGCTTTATTTGAGGTCCATTAAAAAATGTATGTAACTCCTGATAAAGGCAATTGCATAGCCCAAAACGCTGGGAGGAGGTTGTTTATTTGTTTATTCTAGTGTTTCCATTTTTTATCTAACTCCATAACCCTGCTTTTAACTTTGACCTGGTAGTCCCAGGAATTTGGAGCGGCTGCTGCAATCGATCATTCATCTCCTTCCTTACTTGGGTATTGATCCGATTTTCCAAGGTCCAAGTGTTAGAATAACTCGTGGCTGCACCGTAATATCCTACCCCGCTTTGGACAGAGTCACACCTGGTGGAGTTTAATGCGCGCAGCTCCAAAAGGCACTGAGAAGTGTAAACTGGTGGGTTTGAAAATAAATGGAGGAATTTCTGACCATGCTTAGCAAGACCAACCTAAAATGCTGGATTTCCTAATGCAGGTTTACAACATTGGCAAAGACCCAAGAGGTGAGCCAAAACCCATAATGAAGAATCTACAAGTTTTCAAAAATACAAACGCAAGTACTCTGCCTTGTTTGATAACGCATCTGATAACGTCCAAACTTAAACTATGGCGTTAGTACAAGCAGATGGTGCAAAATTTCATAAGACTTTAAAAAGAAGAGCAACAACGAAGCCCAACTTCGCCTACGCCAGGAGCTCCTCAGTGTTGGAATAGAGAATTACCGCTCAGACTAAGTGGGTTCCCCCACAGGTCACGCTCGCCGGTAAATCGCACCTCATTTCTATAAAATGACTATGGACTATGGAGTTGAGGTCTCTAATTTTTTAGTGCACTTCGCAGTACGTCGCAAAGGGTGGCTCAGCTGACAGTGGCTGAATAATTTGCTCCCTTCCTGGCTGGGTGACTCATACAAAACGCCTATATGAGTTTGAGACAGAGCCAGCTAAGACTTGACAAGACACCCTGCAGGCGGAGATTATGGCCGTCTAGGGGTCACCCTCACGGTACTGGCCCAGCGGGTTCCATCTCCTGGCGTTATATACAGAGAAGACACCCCCGCTCTCACTCTACGACCTTAAACATCTGCAAGGAAAGGGGCCCAGCCTGAGGTAGTGTACCACGCTGCAGTTGTCGAAAGAGTCAATCATAGACCCGTTTCTGAGGTGTCTTCCCCACACCATCCAGAAGTGGGTGAGACAGAGTGACACCAAGATTTGAGACATGTCCAGAGTGTCAAATGCCTCAATCCTATTGATTCTATACCATGTGATGGCAGCTCATTTTGGTTTTGGTGAACGTCATCTAAAGGAAAGAAAGCAGAGCTTTTCTAATTGCTGGCTTCCCCCTCCTTTGAATGGCTTTCACATCCTTAAAAAACTGTCCCATTTTAATCCCGATAATCAGATTGGCTGGAGGACACCATTGTTGTCAGTCAAATGTGATGCCACAGGTCTTTCTGATCAGGCTGTCCCTCTCATTTGATGCAAAGACGCCGAAGAGTCACCATGTCCCCCAATTTGATACTGTACTTATTTAAGCAAAGAAAGAAACCAGAGTGGATTACAAATTACAGAGTGAAGACAAAGAGAGCTCAATTGGATTCCCATTTAAAGATGAAGAAAAGACCGCCGCAAATAATTAAATCACTTACCATGACTTGGCTGTTGAGGAGCATTGCAACTCGTGACCAGGAGTTGCCTGCTGGATGTTGGCATCGGAGTTTTAGTGGATGAAGACAAGCAAAAGACACACAAAACATGGATTGTATTTTATTTCATTCATGTTGTCTATTTTTTTCAGGTTGGCATTTGCATTACTGTTTATTCCAAGAATGTCTTTGTTTTGTGCTTGCTTGCTGATTTTGAAGTTTTTTTTTTTTTAGGTTAGCATCGCTTGCATATCTTTTTTTTTTCAATGTAAATATCTTTTCTTGGTGCTTTTGTTTTGTGATTTGCATTTTTCAATTGTAATTTTACTACTGTAAGGTGGCATTCGCTTTGGGCATTTTTATTGAAATTGAATGGGGTGTTTTTATTTGCTGCGTTTTTTTTTGTTTACATGTTGCCCATTGACTGACTTGTCAAACCATCCCCATACGGGTTGGTGTGCACTGTTGCCAACCAATTGGTTTATTGCATTTTGTTTTAATGGGCAAATGATTTCGTAGTATCTAGATGGTTGGCTCATAATGATTTTGCTCATTATTGTCACTGTGTGTGTTGGGGGGGAGGGTGTTCACTTTTTGATTGATGTTGATTGTTATGTTATGTTATTATGAGTTAAGAAGGGGGTAGTTTGCCCCAGGTATGAAGGGGGTAACCCCTAACCGCCACCTGCCCAGTAGGCCTCCCCACCAACCCTGGGGCATTACTACCTTCACTCACCCCCATCTGCCCCCATAAACCTGGAGTCTTGCTTAACCCCTTCATTGCTTATCGGTTAGCCGTAAGTTAATGAGCTGCTTATATTTTATTTTAATATTATAGTATTGAATCAGGGGTCTCCAGAGCTGAACGGGTATTGATTTCAGGTCCGGGTAACCCTGCTTCACCCCCTATTACAGGCCCGTTATGGGGTGCCGCTATCGCTCGGCCTTGTTAAGACCCCCCGTCACATGGGCCATAGCGTGGGAGAATTTAACTTGGCCCCGCCGCGAAACTGCACCTCATAACTGGGGCTGTACCTCCGACGCAGGGGGCTAAGGACCTGAAATAAATGTGTTCCAGCTCCATAGACACCTGCTACAATAACTGTTTATTAAAATAAAAATAAAAGCCCCGCGATCCCTTTTAGAGGCACAAGGTAGAGAGGACGATTCATCTCTCATCTTGATTGCGCATGCTCTTACAGACAAGAGGAACCAGTAGGATTCATGCAGCTTGAGTCCCCTAAAAGGCAGCGACCCCCCCCGCTGTGTTAAGCCACTGGCCAGTAAGTCTGCTATCGACGTACCTCCTAGGATTTTTTTTTATGGAAACTCCTGTTTTTTCCCAGTTGTGGTCGATTACCATGGCTGAGCTGACAGTACAAACACCCAACTAATTTTCAAGACCTAAGATAACATAATACTGTAGGGTGGTTATGGACCTGATCAACTATGGGTAACATAATGGGCTTTTAATGCAGTAAAATTTCGAAAAGGCACTCTCGCAAGGGTTTTGAATCGCCCTTTTTTTTTGCAGGTTGCCCTCGCATTATGCAGGAAATGCCCGAATCCCTGGCGAATACCTGCAGAGCAACATTTAAAAAATAGCGAGTAGCTGTTTGCGATATGCTCTGCCTGCCGAGAAGGGCTCCCTGCCCGAGATGTTTCTGCATAGAGAGAGATTTCGCCGACTCTCCTCGGCCGCAAATTCTCTGCAAAGAAATAAAAAATATTTTTTAATACAATGTTCATTCATATGTATATGTCAGGGGTTCTTCGGAGCTGAACCGCGTTTGTTTCAGGTCCGGGGACCCCCTGCTTCATTAATACAGGCCCCGTTATGGGTGCGGTATCCCTTTTCATCACCACCATAACTTAAATGTATATGTAAACCTATCCAGCCTATAAATATTCAAAGCAAGTATAAACAAACCGCACATTGATGATACCCCCATCAAAGTTAAAAACATGTCTGTGGGAGTGGTTTGCAATTTTGCTTTGCTGTCCCATGCTGTGTTTAAAGCTATGTGAAAACGGCGATACATCCACAGCTTAATGGGCTCCATTTGAATAGATATTCCAGCAAAAGGTGATACATTGTGTTCATCATTTGCATGTCCAATTTGCCCAGAATCCTTGCTGCCTGGGAGCATGTATGCTTGTGATAATGGTGGAAAAGGCAGTGTTGCAGACCTGTCTATATATGTGAATGGGTGCCTCACCACGTGATATTCTATTGGCTATATGCTAACGGTGCAGGTTTTTTTTCGCCTTTTATCACCCACTAAACTTAATTATACACTACATAGCCATAGGCTGAGCTGGTTCTTATACATTATTGCCATTGACACAACTAAACCCAGCCCCCTCTTTTGACACTCTAGCCTAAAACACAATCCACAAGCCGGGGGAAGGACCAGCACAGAAACATTCCCAAGAGACCCTTTTTTTAAAGTTAACTTTTCCTTGCTCATTCATTTTAACATCGCGAAGAAGAGATCATGTATCTCGAAAGCTCGCACAAATCAAAGCATTTCGTTGCACAGAACGGTTCATCTATTTATTTTTTATATTTTTTTGGATTATTGAAGCTCGTCTAACACGGTACTGATTACCTCGACATGTATATATATATAACAGAATAACATTCCAAGAGACCCTGTTTTTAATTAGAAGACCTTTTACTGTCTTCATTCATTTTACATCGCCGGAAGAAGAGATCAGTGTATCTGCGAAAGTCTCGCACAAATAAAAGCATTTCGTTAGCCACAGAACTGTTATCATCTATTTATTTTTAATTTTTTTTGGATTATTGAAGCTCGGCTACCCTGTACTGATATCCTACAATGCCACATCCTACATGTATATAATATAACAAATCAACATTCCAAGGACACTGTTTTTAAGTATAACCTTTTGCTTGCGTCATCATTTTAACATCGCCGGAAGAAGAGATCGTGTAGTCTCGAAAGCTCGCACAAATAAAAGTCATTTCGTTAGCCACCAGAACTGTATCAATCTAATTTATTTTTTAATTTTTTTGCTTATGTGAAGCTCGGCTAACACGGTAAACTGATACCTCTACATGTATATACTCCACTGACACCTGCAAAGCAGTGACTTGACATAAAAAGGCGGGACTATAAACTGGAATGATGAGCATTTATCTCAAAAATGCTTTTTTTGCATTTATCTAAAACCGCTTTAAGAAACAGTACAACACTAGTTTATAGGAATGGTAATTTATAGGTTATATATATATATATATGATATATATATATATAATAATGTCGAGTTATCAGTACCTTGGTTAGCCGATCTTCAATATGGCAAGAAAATAAAAATAAATAATGAATACCGTTCTGTGGCTAACGAAATGCTTTTATTTGTGCGAGCTTTCGATATACACTGATCTCTTCTTCGGATGTTAAAATGAATGAAGCAAGCAAAGGTATACTTAAAACAGGGGTCTCTGGAATTGTTTTATCTGTGCTGTCCTTCCCTCCCCCGGTGTGGATTTGTTTTATGGCTAAGGGTCAAAGAGGGGCTGGGTTAGGTTGTGTTCAATGGGAAATAATGGTATAAGAACCAGGCTCAGCCTATGGCTATTGTCTTCATGTGTCTTCATGTATGATCTTCATGTATTGCTGTGATGTCAACATCTGAAACTGAATTATGGAAGAAATGGCCCATCCTGTATCCTGATGGCTTTCTTGTCCTAACCTTTAAGTAAGTGTCCATATTTTGTCTGTTATTTGTATATCTCGTGTGTTCACCTATTTAAGGAATACATATACTTTATTATATCTAAGCCTCGTTCAGTTCAACCCAGTTATTTGGTGTATTATTATAGCCTGTCACAAAGCTCCCGTCACAGGCTTATTATTAAAAAAGTGACACCTCTAGCCATAAAACACATCCACACCGGGGGAAGGACCAGCACAGATAACATTCCAAGAGACACTGTTTTTAAGTATACCTTTTGCTTGCTTCATTCATTGTAACATCGCCGGAAGAAGAGATCAGTGTATCTCGAAAGCTCGCACAAATAAAAGCATTTTGTTAGCCACAGAACGGTATCATCTATTTATTTTTTGATTATTCAAGCTCGACTAACACGGTACTGATACCTCTACATGTATATATATATATATATACATAATAATAATAATAATAATAATAATAATAATAATAATAATAATAATAACAA
>WSYH01013542.1:0-16900 GCA_036426205.1 Ascaphus truei
GAACTTGGTACGCAAGTATTCTTGCACTGCCTCTCTGAGCCAGCTGTCTCGATGCTCCTCTATCTCACTCATGATGGGTTCAGGCACATAAGGGATCTCGTACCCATGTGACTGCCTATACCTGGCTACTATAGCTCTGTCTGCTCGGCTCAACTTGGGCAGCTTCCTGTGGCCCGCCCTGCTTGGAGTACCCAAAACTCCGGTTCTGCAGGAGCAATGTCATCGTACAAAATACTAGGCCCCTTAGGAAGGATGATCTTTTGTTCTATCTCTTGAAATCTGTGCTCTAGCTCATCCGCCACCTCCTGGGGAGTATAGGCACCTACCGCCCACCAATGGTCGACTATGTTGCTCCTAATTAACAGGAACCTGGTACGGTCCATACCCTTGTGGTACCCAGTGAACAGGGGTGCCCACCACTTGTCACGGTGCTCGTACTTGGACACTGCACTAGAAGTACCTGTCTCTGACTCAGCTTGGGATGATAGATCGAACGTGACCGCCTCAGTAGAGTGCGAGCAACTGCGTCTACCTCGTGCATTGATGTAGATGGTGGGGTTCATTTTGGAAACCACTTTGCTCACAGGCCCTGCCTCCGCAGTAGTGTGGGACCCTCGGGCCCTCCCTCTAAACACAGGAGAAAATGACATTGGATTAGGAAAACGTATCACATTATCATATTGTACTTCCCCATCAGATCCCTTGTCACTCAGTTCCCAATCCCTCAAATCTTTGGAGTACTTGGGGTTCTTACTTAACTTATCCCCACTAGGTCCCGGTGTCATGACTCATGACTGGGGGGCAGTGGCTAGGGTGATGGTGCTAGGGGCTGGGGCAATGTCCAAATCAATGTCCAGCAAGCGGGTAATGCCGCGGCCACTGGGCACTTTCTTGCTTGCTCTCTCCGGCATGCTTCGTGCTCCTCTGTGAACGCCGTGGCGGTCAAGGTTGGCAAGTGCAGCTGCAATGGTGGCTCCTCGGGCTGCAAAGATGGCCACTGGCCCTCTGTGCCAGCCGGAACTGGAAGTGTCGTCATATTTGCCGCCCGAGGAATCTCCATCCGGGTGGAGTCTCCTTACCGCTCCGCTGCCGGCTGATGGCCTCTGGTTCCTCCGGAGCCGTCTCGGATCCCGTCTCCGCCGCACTGGGAGTCACCACGGCCGTGGGACTTCTACGGGCCTCAGGCCGCACCAGCGCTCGCCGTCGGTGGTTGTCCGGACTCGTCTGCTCCCTCTCTCTGGTAAGTGGACCGCCATCTTTCTTACAGCTGGGGTGGTTCACAAGAAGAGATGGGGGAGCACAGCGTGAGGAAAGATGGGGTTAAAGTGTGTTTTCTCTCGCTGATGGTCAATGGGGTGCTCACACCTTCAATGTACCCTCAAAGACAGATGGGCAACCCCTTGGAGGGGGGGTTGATGTATATGGGTAAATGTGTCTAGGTTCACAAATTAAAATCAATAAATGGATAACTTACACGGCCTTGTGTAAGTTGTATCCCATCAAGGTTTCTTTTGTATTCATATCTTTCTTCTAGGAGATGGTTCTTCTTTCTTTCTGATCCTCTCTTCTTGTCTTTTCCTCTTACTCCGTCCTTGATGATTGTCGTTGGGTAAACAGATTCTTCACAGTAGTTCGCCTAGTCGCGAGCTGCCCTCAGGCACTGATCGGTGATGTCGAGTTGGCTGCGGTTGTCCGATTCTGTTTTTGTATGGCTCCTCTCTCTTCCAGATACTCTGTCTCCTTGTTCATTCAGAATCAAGAAGCATGAGGTCACATGGGAATTCCCCTCCTCTTTCTTCTTCATCACCTCATGCTTCTTATTCAATAGAACGCCCCTTATCAGCTGAGGATGCTTCAACAAATATATATATATATATAATTAATATACAAAATTGTAAAAGAACACTGTCAAACCCGAGGGACTCATATATATCTCTCTCATACAACATATCAAATCTATACTCATGAAAGAATTGCCAAAGTACCATAAAAAATGTATACAAATAACATATTAATAATAAAGATACATATATAAACCCTTATTAACCCCTAATATACCACTTATGTAGCAATACTAGTCCCACATGGCGCAAAATATAATAAACAATTATAACTACATCAGAACTAAAAAAGTGTATAAATGAACAAAATTAATAAAAAAAAATATATATATATATGGATAAAAAAACGCAAAATGAATAGTGAATATATATATATAAAGATGGATATAAAACTAGAAATGTAGGATAATGATAGTGACAGTAACGATTTTGAAAAGTATTACTGAACAGAATATCCCATAAGGAATATATTACCAAAAATAAGTGTAATTTGTAACAAATTATGGAACCAGGATCCCTATGCCACATGCAAAGTAAGATATCTGGAAGGGGGAGACGCATATATATATTCATGTATTTATTTATTTATTTAGATTTATTTATTTATTGTGGGGCTGCTGTGTGTGAATTTTTTTTATTGTGGGTAGCGGGGGTGGGTGAAGGGGGAATTAGCCCCAACGGTGGTTGTTTAGGGCTTGCGGGGGGTAGCGGAAGGGGTTAACCCCTTCATGACCGTAGCGGTATTAACTGCTACGGTCGTGAAGGGGTTAAGTGCACCCGCAACCCCCCCGCAAGTCCTAAACTCACACCAAGGGCCAAATACCCCCTTCACCCACCCTCGCTACCCACAATAAAGCGGGCACGGTGGGTTAACCCCTTCATTGCCTTAGCGGCTATCAGCTATGGTAATGAAGCAGCATTTCTGTATTTTAATAATATTGTGCAGGAGCAGGGGGTCCCCTGAGCTTTGATTTGTGGCTCATGGAACACCCTGCACACTGTACAATATTATTAAAAATACATTCATGCTGCTTCGTTACCATAGCACATAGCCGCAAAGGTAAGGAATGATTGTTTATTGATATGGGTGTTTTATTCATACTGTAGATGTGCAGAGGGTCTCCGGAGCGGAACCGCTTAGGTTTTAGGTCCGGGGACCCCCTGCTTCCCGAGATACAGGCCACTTTATGGGGTGCCGGTATCCCTCTGCTTTGTTTACATTCCGGTGTTACGTGATCGGGACCTTTAAATGCAGAGGGATACCGGCACCTCATAAAGGGGCCTGTATCTCAGGAAGTAGGGGGTCCCCGGACCTGAAACCAATGCGGTTCAGGGTGCCTCACGGTATGAATATCGATTGGGACCTTTCCCACTTTCTATAATGGAGGAGGGTTCTTTATGATGCCACTATTCATTTATTAATTGTTTAGAATATAAGTATACTTTTTGACAATAAAATTGTTCTATGTCCTTCTGTCCCATCAATATATGGGTTATGAATAAGAGAAAATCAATACATGCACAATTATAAAAATTCTCAATAATCAATTCTTTTAATGATTAATTGTTTCTATTCCCCCATATAAAATCAAATGATACAGCCAATCACATAGATTCAGTCTATACTCTGACTACATAATTCAAGTGTATGGATAAAGTTATTGCTTGACACAAATAATCATATTATAGCATTTTAGTATATACTTATCTACTTAGATTAGAATATAGTTTTCTAAAATGATTGAAGTCTAAATGTAGCTTTGTGACTGCTTAAAACATCTTCTTTCTTTTTATTTTATCAAAGGTTATTCAATGTGATTAACGTTTGTTTTTAATGCAAACCTAAACTAAACTAGCACTGTGTCTGTTTGCAAAGTTTAGCTATGGGCAAAATATGTTTGTCTTTTTTTTAACATTAATAAAGTTGTTGAGTGTAAAAAAATGAAAAAAAAAAAAAATGTAGTTTTCATCCCTCTTCCGCCTCCGCCCAATAGGAGCACAGCTGGCATGCGTTCCAGGGTGGAAACGGACGCATCCCAGTGACGTGGTCTCTGACTCCAGGACTAGTGCCAGAGGGGAGGCGATGTCACGGAGATGCGACGCGTCGCCGGCGCGCATGCGCAGTGTACTCGGTTGGGCGATTTTGGCGCGAAACGGGTGTATTAAAGGTAAGGAGGTATAGTGATGTGGTACACCTTGATAAAGTCCCGTGGGACGAAACATGTCGGTGTGTGGGCTGTGTTTCTGTCCCTGTGCATTTATCCAATAAATCACCCTCAGTTTTAGCACGGAGTTGTGCCCCTTATTCATTTTTTCTACAGGATTCTCCCTGCAGACTTCTACTTCAGCTGTGCTCCTTGCTTCCCTACACTCCAGCTCTGGAGACCCCCTGCACATCTCCACTATGAATAAAAATGTATTTTAAATAATTTTTAATGTGCCGATGTTTGCGCAGAGAGAGCAGCGGATTTCTCTCTGCTGCAAACACATCTCGCCCCCGCCGGCCTATAGTATCATTGATGTGCATATACAGTATGTGTATGTTAGGGGTTATAGGGGTTGTTGTTATATATATATATATATATATATATATATATATATATACAGTGTTCGACAAACCTATACATTTGCTCGCCCCGGGCCTGGCCGTGAAGATGGCTCTTCAAGAGTGGAGACACCTGCTGGAGGGGTCGAAAGAGCCGTTTACTATTCTCACGGACCACAAGAACCTTCTTTACATAGAAAACGCTTGACGCCTTGGTTCACGACAGGCTCGTTGAGCTCTTTTTTTTTGTCGATTCGATTTTCACCTTTCTATATCCCCGGGACCAAGAACGTAAAGGCAGACGCACTCTCCCGAATACATTCTTCTGAAGAGAGACCAGAGGAACCTTTGGAGACTATCCTTCCACAAGAGAGGATTCTCGCCACGTCTTCTTTCAAGAATCTTGACAAGATTTTGCACTCCCAGAGACGCATTCCCAAGGACTTGGTCGTTCCCGACAGCAAACTCTTCGTACCTTCCAAATTTGTTCCAGAGGTCCTGTCTTGGGGCCACTCCTCTAAATCTGCAGGTCATCCGAGTTTTAAGAAGACTACTGATCTCATTCGTCAGAATTTCTGGTGGCCAAGGATGTCTCAAGATATTCTGGAGTTTACCCGCGCCTGCCCCACGTGCGCTCAAAGCAAGACTCTACGTCAAAAGCCTCAGGGTTTTCTGTTATCTCTTCCAGTTCCCGACCGCCCCTGGGCCCACATTTCGATGGACTTCATCGTGGAGTTGCCCAGGTCCAGAGGAATGAACACTATCTTGGTGGTCGTGGACAGGTTCTCAAAGATGTCCCATTTTATTCCACTTAAGGGATTACCCACCTCCCCCGCCCTTGCTGATATCTTTACGGAGCAGATTTTCCGGATTCATGGGATCCCTTCGTCCATTGTTTCTGACAGAGGTTCTCAGTTCGTATCCAAATTTTGGAGAGCTTTCACGAAGAGATTGGGCATCTCTACTTCTTTCTCTTCCGCCTATCATCCTCAGTCCAATGGACAAACGGAGAGAATCAATCAATCCCTGGAGAAGTACCTGAGATGTTTCATATCCGATTTCCAGGATGATTGGGCTCAACTCCTTTCTTGGGCAGAGTATGCCGTCAATTCTGCCAAAAATGAGGCCACTCGGGAGTCGCCCTTCTTTATAAATTATGGGTTCCACCCTCCCTGTCTTCCCATCCCCAACATCCCTTCTGAGTACCAGCCGTAGATGAACGCATTTCTTCCATCCAAACCGCATGGTGCAGGATTCAGTCTACCCTTCTCGACTCCTCCCGCACATCGAAACTACAGGCCGATCGTCGTCGTCGTTCGGCGCCCAGTTACAAACCAGGGGATTTGGTATGGCTCTCCTCTAAGAATATCCACCTCAAGGTACCATCTCCTAAACTGGCACCTAAGTTCCTGGGTCCCTTCCCTATTTGTGAACAAATCAATCCCGTGGCATTCCGGCTCCAACTACCACCCAGTATGAAGATTCCCAATGTCTTTCATGTGTCCCTCTAAAAACCATTCATCTCCAGTCACTTCTTTCCGGATCAGACTCGTAAACCGGACCCCATTACTGTCCAAAATAACGAGGAATACGAAGTTCACTCTCTTTTGGATTCTCGCCTATCCAGGGGCCAGCTCCAGTTCTTGGTGCAGTGGAAGGGCTTTGGCCCTGAAGAGAGATCCTGGGTACCTTTAAAGGACATCCATGCCCCGGCCCTTCTTAAGTCCTTCAGGAAAAAGTTTCCAGAGAAACCGTTCATGGACCGTCCTGAGGCTGTTCCTGAAGAGGGGGGTACTGTCAGGAATCGGCGTCATCCGCGCTTCCCACACAGAGCACTCTCTCCCCTCAGGGAGTCCCTGGACACACAAAACAATCCTGCCTTACCGACCTCTGCGGCTCCCCACCCCTGCCACCGTCGCGGGATCACTCCCCTTGGCGATTCCTCTGCTCAGCGCCGGGCACGCCCACGCCCTCCCGCGCGCACACATGCACCATCCACTGGCTCGGTCCACGCGCGTACACGCGTTACGGAGCACGCTCATTCTGCATACTCTTCTTCCCGTCCAACGGACCTCAGGCTCCGCCCCCGCACACTACACGAGCATACTCAGGTTACCAACAAGACTCACCTGGCCTGTTATGCCTGCAGCAATCTGCAGTATCTCTCTGTAGCTCTTCCTGTCCCGCCTCCGTTCCTAATTGGACCTTCCTGCTTTATCTAGCTCCTCTCTGCTCTCAGTCTTTGCTCGACATAGTCTCTGTATAGAAGACTGGATTCTCTCAGTGTTTCCACAGGTTCTGACGCGGCTTGTATGACTACCCCCTCTGGCTCTCGATCTCGGCACTCCTTGGACAACGCTTACTCTGGTAACCCCATGAACACAGCTTGGACTACGACCTATCTCCGCTCCCTGACCTCGGCAAGGCATTCTTCACTCTATCTCTACAACCGGTACCGGCAAGTATTGTCTACCTAACTACACCTGGCCTGGCAACACTTTATACCACACTCCGGACACGCTCCCTTTGCTGCAGGTATGTGTATTACCACTTCCCCCTTCAGCTCAGGGGACGGGTCTGGTCTGCGGGCATCACCGGCGTAACAACAACTCACTGATGCAGTATTCCTAGATTTTGCAAATGCTTTTGATACTGTTGATCATGCTAGCCTGCTTAACAAACTCCAGAGCTCTGGAATAGGGAAGCATGCTTTAAATTGGTTTCAGTCCTACCTATCAGGTAGATCCCAACATGTGCCCATCTCAGGCTCTATCTCCAACCCCCTGGATATTACCTGTTGTGTCCCGCAAGGCTCTGTTCTGGGGCCCCTACTCTTCTCAGTGTTCATCAATGATCTTCCCACAGCTTGAATAAAAACAAGAAAACGAGCGCAAAGAAATACTGTGAATATAAATAGGATACTTATAGTCCCAATTTAAAGATGTTGGCAGAAACTGGTGGGTACAGCAGAGGGTCATAAGTGGGTTCTTCAACCACTAGGGATGGCGTAGAATAGGAGGATCCAATGCGCACTCACATCCAGATATATAAAAATAAAAATAATTGCGCCTTTTTTGCGTTTTTTTTCTTCTTTATTTGCAGCGCTCGGCGAATAGGAATAGAGGAAGAAAAAACGCAAAAAAGGCACGAATTTTGAATGTATAAAGCAGGAAAAGGATAGCAGGACCCCACAAAGACCCCTGAAGAAGTCCTTTCGGACGAAACGCGTTGAGGCAATCTTTTAGAGCCAGCTGCTGACTATCTACAGACTTTGAGGAGCTGTCTGAAGCTCTGTAACCCCTCAGTGTGGTATTCCTGGGTGCATGGCCAGCACTAGGTTTTACTGAGAGTGGGGTTACATATTTTGGACTACCCTGGGTTAATTTTATGTTTTCAGCTCTGTAAGTGCTTTTTATTTATATAAAGTTTGTTCTACCTTTTCCTGCATCCTTTTGCTCTTTTTGCCTGGGATTTTCCCTGTGATTCCAGACGACATCAAAAGTTGGTTACTTTAACAACCTAAAGGCGTATTACTTATACACACAATGTGAGTTGATACACTATATGGCTATAGAAATTATATCTATATATACAGTATTACACTATGTGTGTTTATTTCTCTATATCTGCCTAATATCCTGCTACCTGTGAGCCTGGGAGAAATTGGAAATATCCTGCCGTCAGAGACTATATAAGAAGTACCCTGACTCCTGACGTTTCTCTACTACAGTTTGGTTAAACTGATTAACCGAGATGCCTGTTTTTCCTTACTAAATGTGAGTGCATTACCATCTCTATCTATATTGAACACATACAGAATTACACTATTGTGTTTTCGCTCTTATTTTTATATCATCTGGATATGAGTGCGCATTGGATCCTCCTATTCTACGCCTTCCCACAGCTTGTCAAGACGCCTCAATACACATGTATGCAAATGACACAATCCTACATGCACACAGCCATAGCCTCTCTGACCTTCAACACATACTCCAGTCTGACTTTTTGAGACTCGAAAACTGGATTTCCCAAAACAAACTGTTTTTAAACACTGACAAGACTGTAACAATGGTATTTGGGACCAAGACTACATTTTTAAAGCTTCCAGCGACTGTGCTACAGATTAGAACCAATGCTAACACCACCCTAACCCCTGTCACTAGTTTTAAATACCTGGGTATATGGTTTGACTCCCACTTAACATTCGGGATGCACATTGATACCCTGACAACCAAGACCTATGCCAAACTAGAGGTACTTTACAGGAACAAATCCTCCCTAAGTCTCCTGGTCAGAAAGCGTATCGCACAGCAGATGCTAATGCCAATTATTGACTATGGAGACATAGTATTTGGCTCGGCACCCCAAACCCACCCTAGCAAACTTGACTCCCTCTACAATTCAATTTGTCGTTTTGTTCTCCAATGCAACTACAACACACATCACTGCAAAATGCTCAAAGAACTAGATTGGTCATCACTCGAGTCTAGGCACAAAGTTCACCTTTCCTGTCTTGCCTTCAAATTCTTTATGGGCAAGCTACCCAGCTACCTGAACAAGCTCCTCACCCCTACCACATGCAGCACCTATCATCTGAGATCAGACTCCAAAAGACTGTCCATGGTCCCAAGGCTCAACAAAGTATCCGGACGTTCCTCCTTCTCTTACCGTGAACCCCAAAACTGGAACAACCTACCAGAGACTCTCACATCCACCACCAGTTTAAGTGCTTTCAAATCTAAGGCTGTCACACATTTTAATCTGGTCTGTAACTGTTTCATACGCCCATAATATATATTATCTTTAACTGTGCATGCAATGTCTTGTATATAATGTATACCCTGTTCATTTATGTAACTGTATTTGTAACCATGTATTATTTGTCTTAACTCTGTGCCCAGGACATACTTGAAAACGAGAGGTAACTCTCAATGTATTACTTCATGGTAAAATATTTTATAAATAAATAAATAATTCTTTATAAAGGGGCATAATTATGTTTACTTCCCTTCCATCCATTTCCCGTTTAATGCAAGATAAGATCTTGTTTGCCTTTGCAGCTACTGCATGACTTTGGGCACTATTGCTAAACCTGCTGTCTACAAGCACTCCTAAATCCTTCTCCATCAAGGACTCTCCTAATTTATCCCCATTTAATTTGTAAGTCATCTGTTTATTCTTGTTTCCCAAATGCATAACCTTACATTTATCTGTATTAAATAAAGCTCATTTGCCATTTACCTGCCCACGTTTCCAGTCTCTCCAAGTCCTTCTGGAGAGAAATTACATCCTGCGCTGATTCTACTACCTTACACAATTTAGTATCATCAGCAAAGATGGAGATTTTGCTCTCTATGCCAACCTCAAGGTCATTAATAAACAAGTTAAAAAGCAGGGGTCCCAGTACCGATCCATGAGGTACTCCACTCGCGACCTTAGCCCAACCTGAAAAAGTTAAATTTATGACAACTCTCTGTTGTCTATCCTTCAACCAATTAAAAATCCAGGTGCAAATATTTTTACATAATCCAATTTGCTTTATTTTGTACACTAACCTTTTGTGTGAAACCGTTTCAAAAGCCTTTGCAAAATCAAAGTAGACCACATCAACTGATTACTCTGGTCTAAATTTCTACTTACTCCTCAAAGAAACTAATAAGGTTAGTTTGGCATGACAATCCTTCATAACGCCATGCTGACAATTACTAATAATTTTGTTTTCCATTAGGTATTCCTGAATATTGTCCTGTATTAAACCTTCAAGTAGCTTCCTGTAAGGATCCGTGAGTCTCGCTACCCTCTGCACACTTCCTGCTTACCTCAACTCACTATCGGGTGCTCTGCTTCCTGCGGCGCGTCACCTGGGCCATCAACCAGCCGCCGGTCTACAGGCGCGTGTCACTCGCGAGTCATCGGCACACCTGTCTCCTGCACCTCTTCAGCCAATCACTGCAGGTGCTCCTGACGTGCCCCCTCTGGCCTTGTCCTATTGATCCCAGTATGCTTTATATGCTCAGCCGTTCCGCTGATTCATCGGCTGAGCATAAAGCTTCCAGCGTGCGAAGTGTTCACTGCTGTCTTGCCTCCGCAGTCTAGTCATGCTTTCTTATCTTTGCTCCTGACCTTAGCTATTCCTCCATACTCTGCTCTTCTGCTCTCCTGACCCTGGCTACCTATGACGATCCGCACCTCTCCATCCCGACCTTGGCAAAGTACCATGACGATCCGCCTCTCTCCAATCCTGACCACAGCTATGTACCTCCTACGATCTGCTACTTTCCAACACCGACCACAGCAAGTATTACTGACCATCCAGACCTCTCCTACCCCGACCCGGCTAGCTCGACCAATCTACATTCCAGACGCGCTCACGCAGCTGTGGGTTGGTGTAATATCAAATCCCAACCTCAGGCTCGCGGTCACGCCTTGTTTGTGGTGAGCACTCCGTTACACTTCCCCACTATTGATGTGAGACTTACAGGTCTGTAGTTCACCAGTTGTGCTCTAGCTCCTTTTTTAAATATAGGCACCACATCTTCTTTACGTCAATCTTGTGATACTGAGCCTGTGAAAATAGAGTCCTTGCATTTTAAATGTAATGGTTTGGCTATTACTGAACTTAGGTAGAAAATAGGGGTAACTACCCCCCGGTGATGCTCTCACCAAACAAGGAAGTCCATATAGGAAGAAAAATATATGTCCATAAAACGGTATAATGCAAAATAAATGATACGTGGATTATAGAGTCCAGTGGGTGAGCCGATGGTGTGTGCGTGCCTGGAAAACCCCACCTCACCTGTATGCTGCCGTAGGAGAAGTCTCGCCACGCCGATGGATAACACTCATCCCCACCGATTGCTGTTGAATGGGGTTAAGTAACCTCCTCAGCCGAGAATACGGTAACCCGGTAAATGGGGACTGGCTGCTGGAAATGGAGCTCCGTGTACAGGGTCTCCCGCCGTCTCCCCCGGGTACCGGATCGATGTTCTCCGAGTTGCCGGGTCGTGGCTGTCGGTGGGGTTAGTGCTGGCTGCTGGCAGTGAAGACCGGACAGGACACTCCACTCATACGTAGGATGTCTGTCCGCGATGTTGATTCCCGGAACAGGTGAGGGGAATGGTGACCGGCTGCACACTGGCAAAAACCCCGGATCTCTGCAGCTAGGAGAGGAAATCCTCTTGGTGTAAACAGCTGCTCCGTGTAGTAGATACCGGCGTGCTGCAATACTAAGGTAAAAAATCAGGAACAGGGAGGAAAAAAGTAGAGCACTGCTAATAAAAATAAAAAAAGGGCCAGTTGCAAAATAATTGTTTATTTATTAGGCATATAAGCCAAAAACACTAACATTTAAAAGGCGCCTCCACGGCGGGAAACGCGTCAGAGTTTTAAATGTTAGTGTGTCTGTCCCCTTTTTGGCTTATATGCCTAATAAATAAACAATTATTTTGCAACTGGCCCTTTTTTTATTTTTATTAGCAGTGCTCTACTTTTTTCCTCCCTGTTCCTGATTTTTTACCTTAGTATTGCAGCACGCCGGTATCTACTACACGGAGCAGCAGTGCTCTACTTTTTTCCTCCCTATTACTGAACTTAGCTCCTTAACCGGGGACCGGTGCCTTATTTACTTTCATTTTATCAAGCCACCTGTAACAGGGGACTTATCCCTGTTCAGAAATGTGCCTCTAATCCAGCAGTGTGGTGGTTAACTGCTGGTAGACAATTAACCAACACCACCTGGCTGATTACAGGTGTCAAAAAAGCCTGCCTCAGAGACAGGACAGGAGATTTTCCTCAGTACACAAGGGTGCTGACAAGAGGAAAGAGGTCTTGAGCAGAAAGGCTCTGCTGAGATCAAGACACCCAAAGACCTATATTCCTGGATACAGGGGACCCAGGAACCTACCAGAGACTGACATGAAGGGCCACCTGCTTTAAGGTATCTCTTGAGACTTTGGGGAATAGGGTGGTCATTGGATTATCCCTCCAGTCCTGGAGAAAGGGACTGGGGAAGTAAATTAGCCCTTAAACAGGGATAGGCGTTTGTTGTTTTCATATGTTTTGCTGTGTTTAAAGGGACAGGCGCAATAAAGCCTTATTTTAATTTCACCTTAAAAATGGTCTCCATTGCATACCTCTGCACTCATCTCTTACACCACCAATGATTTTTTTTCTCTGTTAACCAATTGTTCGTTAATATAGAGGTTGTGGCTTCCTCCTGCGATAATATTATTGCAATTGATTCTTCCCTGGTAAACACAGAGGCAAATAATGTGTTTAATACCTCTGCTTTTTCTTTATCTCCAATAATCTGCCTGCCCATCTCACACTGAAAGGGTCCTAGATTTTCTTTTCTAATTTGTTTGTTATCAAGGTACTTAAATAATTTTTTAGGGTTGATCTTACTTTCTATTTGCAATCCTCTTTTCATTATCCATTTTTGCTAATTTGATTGCCCTTTTGCAACTTTTGTTACATTCGTTATATTTCTGATATGATGCCTCAGTCCCTTCTGACTTCAAGAATCTCAACACCTGCTGCTTCTTTTCATTTCCGATAAATGTAAGGTAATGCATTATTCAGAGACAATAATTCTGTGAAAATAACTATTCATCCCAAGGGAAGTACAAACAACATGGGGTCATCATACCTTAATGTAGGAGGAAAGGATATTTCACCAACAAAGAAACAAAGTATAGGGTTGTTTGCAGTAAGGGCAGTTAAAAAGTGGAATTCATTACCCATGGAGACTGTGATGGCAGATACAATAGATATTTTCCAAAAAAAGTTGGACATCTTTTTAGAAAGGAATGGTATACAGGTATATACTAATTAGGTAATCATGGGAAGGCTGTTGATCAGGCAGGGTGGTAGGGGGGGGGTGAAATCTGATTGCCATTATTTGAAGTCAGGGAGCAATTAAATGTTCCCATTATGAGACATAATTGGATGATGTTTCACTGGTTTTTTTTGTTTCCCTTCCTCTGGATCAAAATACTGTAAATATAATATAGGACAAGTATCTGTCGTCTAAATTTAGCCTAGATAGAACATGATGGACGTATGTCTTTTTCAGCCTCATCTATGCAACAATCTCATATAGTTGTTTTTTTTAAACTTATTATTTAAGAATATCTTTCTAAAGATTAAAAAGTACAAATCTTTCAGTGTTGTGTCTTGTTTGGACTGCAGGGACCATATAATATTTAATCATATACTTTTGAATGACTTATTTTTAGGAGTCCTTCTGTTCAGTTCATTTAGTGCTGCCTATTTTATATTTTAGTTACTTCTAGATTTCTATTTATTTTGAAACCTTAAATGTATGGTCCTGAAATATGTAATCATTATTTGAGGAGGCAGGTTTCTTTAAATATCCATTAATCAGCGCAGACACTGACTAGTAGTGACAGCTGGCTGTCATCCTTATACTCATCTACTTACAACAGCTAATCTGTTCTTCCAGCTTGTACTGTATATAAGAATAAGTAATGATATATTTAGATCTTCACCTAGACATCCAGTCTAGAATACCTACTTGATCATGCACATCCAAAAGTTTACAAAATCTTACTAGAGATGTTTTACAATTCTGTACATCAATTTAAATTCTAAACAGACAGTACAATAACATTGGAATTTATATGTATTTTATAAAAATAATCATTAGTACCAATACCATTATCCGTGTGTCTTTATTTTAGTTTGGATTTATTCAGTCTCTTGTTGGCCCATGTTTTTCTAGGGCCCTGAGGCCTCGAATATGTTCTCTCATTAGATGTTTGTCTCAATGGCTTCTGCCAACAATATATTTGACCCTTCTCATAATCCAAGCGGTCATATTCAAATTGGACTGTTCACATTCCAATAATGGCTTCAATTCTAATACAGCTGATTCCACCGTTTCTACTTTTCCAGTGTCTGATTTATGGACCTTTCGAGAATCTTGTCCTCTCTCGGATCTAGAGGCTCTATGGGATGACCAAGGAGAATCTTTGGACGCATCCACTCTTGTCTTTTTTGGCCATCAGGACTACGGGTTGAGGAATAAATCTATCTTTAACCCTAACTCCAACAGGGGTCCACATATTGCCACCTTTGGACAACTTGCAGTGAGGGATTTAATAATTCTAGCCAGTGGTTTCTCCTTTTCTCATTCACACAATCGAACTTACTCAGAAATACAACAGTTAGATGACTTAAAGAACAATACGGCAATTGTTATTAAGAATGCTGACGAGGAAGGGGGGGCTTGGTGATACAATCATCTGTAGAGTATCAGAATGAAGCCCTTAGACCAGCGGTGCACAAATTTGGGGGGGGGGACATGCCCCCCCGGGGGGGCAGGAGATTTGAATGGGGGAGCGCGGGTGGTTGCAGAGGTCCTGCGCTCTTCCCCCAGGCATTTAAATTAGATGCCGGGGGATCGTGTGAGGTCTCTGCAACTAACTTACCGGGATTCTGAAGAGCTGCAGGGACGCGTTGCCATGGTAATGCAGCATCAACTGACGCTGTCGTGCCATGCGGAGTGACGTCACACGTCCATATCCATGCCAACTGGGTCACGTGACGTCACATCACCCCGCGGCGTCATTTGACGCCGCCGAGCAAGGTGAGGGGGGTGCGAGAGCAAGGGGGAGCAGGCAGAGGGGCACCGCTGAAAACGTTTGTGCTCCCTGCCTTAGACAGTTGAGGGACACCAATTATTATTTGCCGCTTAAAAAGGACCCCACTCAATAATTTTTGGGGGAACTACACGAGTTGCTCTTATTGGTAAAAAATTTATGTGTCCTTAACACAAGGAGTTTGAGTTCCTCAGCTGTGCATATCCAATCATACCAGTGTTCCACTATCTCCCAAAGATCCACAAGTCGCTTGCCAACCCTCTGGGCCGGCCTATTGTGGCGACCATGGAATTTTTTGGAGATGGTCTGTCACGGTATGTGGATAGGTTCCTGCAACCTTTGGTTATTCAGGTATCATTTATACGTAATAGTACTGACCTTCTACTTTCTGTACAGGATATTCAGTAGAAAAAGTACTACAGATGGGTCACATTAGATGTGACCTCTCTGAATTCTATTATTGAGCACTCACATGGACTTCACGTGGTGCAGCACTTTCTTAATTTATCAGATCTTTCTACTACACAGTGC
This sequence comes from Ascaphus truei, assembly GCA_036426205.1. Taxonomy (NCBI): domain Eukaryota; kingdom Metazoa; phylum Chordata; class Amphibia; order Anura; family Ascaphidae; genus Ascaphus; species Ascaphus truei. The sequence continues at coordinate 15,540 of WSYH01013542.1, forward strand.
ACATTTCTTTTAGAATCTATAACTTTTTAGTCACACACAATTATTTTCTTTTCGTCTCTAAGCATTATTTACAATCACGTGGCACAGCAATGGGGGACTTCCTTTGCACCTACATACACTAATTTATTTATGGGTTTGTGGGAAAAGACACATCTTATGCGACACCAATTCTTTGAGATATTATAATTTTTTACAAACGCTATATAGATGATTTAATTTTTATTTGGGATGGTGATCATACCTCAATTCTCACTTTTATTCAAACTCTAAATATGAATTAAATTAATTTACAATTCACTTTTTGAATACCATATGCACCATATTAATTATGTAGACGTCACCTTGTACGTAGACATAGAGGTTCATATCCAAACAGATATATTCAGAAAAGAACATTGCAGGCTCACAGTACTGCACCGACACACTTTATTCGAGCAAATGCCTGGTTTGTACCTGGCAGAAACCTGGAATCCGCCACTGCTCACCTCTTGCATGCTTCGTTGCGCTTGCCTTCCCAGCCACGGTTCATGCCTGGCTGACGGGGGCCTGATCTTGTTAAATGATAATGAGAATGATTTACTAGGCTGCGATGTTTCGATTGTCCACCAGATGGCATAAACTCATGACTTAAGTAATGTGTGGCCTTTGCAAGTTGTTTCGTTTCCAAAAAAAGTTACTTTATCCCAGTACAGTATGCTATTGTGTAACTTGTCCTTGAGACTGAAGGAATAGTTGCAAAAAATGTATCAATTTAGGCTTTACATACAGTAATGTATTAAATAAAGACAAAGATCATTTTCACTTACACTATTCTACAGAGACATGAGTGAACAAGTGGAGCCCGTGTTCCAAAAACCTGACAGAAGTTATGCTTATTTGATATGGGCCGCTATAAATGCAACAGAGGATAAGATGGCAACAGTTGTTCAAATTTATCAGTATTTTATCGAAAATTATGACTTTTACAGATTTTCGCCAACTCCTCATTTGTGGAAGCATGCAATAAGGAAAAGGTTATGTAGTGACCCCTGTTTTCACCGTATTGAGCCCCAATTTGTTGGAGGGTATTGGTGTGTGTCACAGGGTTTTTCCCGTATCTATGATAATGGAGGCGGCAAAAGGCGAAGGGTCGTGTTAAAACGAAATAAGAAGCGACAGTCCCTGCCAAGCAATGCGCCAGAACCAGAACCAGAACCAGAACCAGCAGCAGCACCAGCTTATCATCATGGTCCCGCCGTCGGTGACAAATCTGAGATGGATTTCGCAGCCAGTTTTGATGAAGCTTGCATGTACCTAAGCGATTTCCCGCTGACTACAGGTGGGCTAGTCCCTCTGCAAAATGATGAAAGCTGGACTGGAAG
>WSYH01013543.1:0-16900 GCA_036426205.1 Ascaphus truei
CTTCTGGCTTCAACATATTCCCTCTAGATTGTAAAATCTCACGGGCAGGAACCTCATTTGATCTTTGTGTCTGTTTGTGAATGTTTGTCCTCACTTGTATGTAACTTAATGTTTTTGTTATATATGTAACTCTGTACCATTTGTACCACGCTGCGGCATATGTTGGTGCTTCACAAATACATGATAATAATGGTACCCACAACTCGTATTTTTATTTGCTGCACAAAACCCCCTAGAGGGATGTCGGCGGCGTCCCACAGTCCCGAGGGTTTGGTGATGCAGCATCCTTCGTGACAGCGGTCACCCGGATATTGAGACCGGCACCCGGAAGTGCTTTTTGCCGGGAGGAGAGGGATGGAAGAGTGGGAGCCACTGCTCGCTTTCTCTACGTGTCCAGCGATTCGGCTTACTCAACTGTTCAGCTTCGTATAATCCGACACGTTTCACCCTTTAGCTGTGGCTTCATCAATGATGAAGCCACAGCTTAAAGGTGAAACATGGAAGAAGCACTTCCGGGTTCCGGTTGCAACATCCGGGTGACTGCTGTCACGAAGAACACCGCTCCACCGGACTCTCCAAAGTGCGGGATGCCGCTGTCATCCATCCAGGGGTCGTGCGCTCCAAGATACCGACTCTTAAGCTCGAGGTCCGACTTGTAGTGGATGTCCTAGGCTCCAGGCAGATGGTCCCCGAAGTGATCGGAGGCAGAGAGTAGGAAACCAGTAGCCATGTCTCAGTGGGAGCATTCACTTCAATTATTTTTGGGGGGGGGGTCACGGGCAGTGGCAGAGGCCCCGCGCTCTTCCCCAAGGCATTTCAATTAAATGCCGGGGGGATCATGCGAGGCCTCTGTAACCTACTTAACGGGATTCAGTAGCCTCCTTGTGCCGCGTCGCGATGGCAACGGGGGTCATGTGACATCACCCCTGGCGCCGTTTGATGCCAGTCAAAAAGTAAGGGGGGCGCGAGCACCTGGGGGAGCAGGCGGAGGGGGGGGGCCGAATACTATGCATTACGTGAATGCTATCCCGTATCAACTTAGACATTATTATTATTTTCATTTATTTGTAAAGCGCCAACATATTCCGCAGCGCAGTACAATGGCGTACACGGTTATGTATATTACATAAACAGTTACATACAACCCGATACAAAAAGGTGATGAGAGCCCTGCTCGTGAGAGTTTACAGTCTAGAGGGGTTGAAACAAGAATGTAAAGTGGCTGCTCATTGCGGGGATGGAGTGTGTCTCGGGTTAGAATATGGCCCAGCCTGACGGAAGATTCCATTAAGGTTTGGTGGGAGATGCTATATAGGATGGAGATTGGTCCAGCCATTGGTGGAGACATTGCTGTTGTATACTTTTGCTTACATATTCACCTTGGCATTTACCTTGGTATACATTTTTGTCAGTGGTTTTATTCACAAAGTGTTTTACATACCCTCATACAGCAAATCCGCCGCCCCTAGGCACAGCTGTGGCGCGCACCTCCTCACCTGCCGCCCTCCTCCTCCTGTACCGCAGTGTCACCAACGTGGCGTCGCTTTGCCATGGCAACACAACGTCATTTGACGTTACACCATCGCATTGCCATAGCAACGAGGCGCCGTGTGACGTCCACGGCATCATTTGACGCTGTGGTTCAGGAAGAGGGCGGCAGGTAAGGAGGTGCGCGCCACAGCTAAGTACCTTCCCGTCAGGCCCGAGAGTGCTGCAAAAGTATATGGTGGCGGATATTTTTGCCGCCCCTAAATTTTGCCTCCCAGGCCTAAGGGGCCTAATGGGAAAACGGCCACTGCCCTCATATATGTAGGTGAGTTATTACATCACTTTTTAACATACCTGTATGGATACATCTGTACACTCCATGTAAGGGCTGAACGTTTTGCACCACGGCGCTGTTCAGAGAGCGCACACCTTTTTCTTTCTTTTCTCTGCAGACACAAGAAGGTAGTGTAATAAATTATCACACATGGAAGTTTCTAAGCTGCAAAACTGGGGCAAATAATTGCAATAGATTTATCAAATGAAAAACGAATTATTACAGTGCTGGGTTTTTTGCACTTTTTTGCCCAATGGTGCAACCTGGTGACTTCAGTAAATAACCCTCCTGCCATTGTGTTTAAGTGCAGAGGCATATCAACTGCACACCGTTCCTCACTGTGACATCCCCGACCCCAAGGGAATTCTGGGACTTTTTCTGTACAATCTTTCCCTGTGAAAAGGGCAGCACCAAAATAATAGTCATGAAAAATAATCCAGATAAAATCAGGCCAGTCGAAAGGACAATGGCAGCTGTTAACCTTTGTGTTACTGTGTGTGACGTGGGCCCAGACTGGGAATAGCTGGAGCTGTTGTGACCAGACTGTGCCCTTCAGATAAGCAGCAATGTGTTCCATAACAGGCACTTAACCCCTTCACTGTTAGAGATGGTGTTTAAACATGAGGAGGTACAGTACTTGGTGGCACTGACTGCCACATTATATTTTGTGTTGACAAACTTAAGTTGTAATTTAACTATTTGTCTCTATTACTGCTCTGTACAGAGCAGAGTGCTGTGCCTCTTGTTTTGTTCATGTAGCACCTTCAGTGATTCGCTGTGTGTGTGTGTGTGTGTGTGTGTGTGTGTGTGTGTGTGTGTGTGTGTAGCAGAGGGATACCGGCACCCCCTAAAGGGGCCTGTATCTCGGGGGGCACGGGGTCCCCAGACCTAAAACCAACGCGGTTCAGCTCCGGAGACCCCCTGCACATCTACACTATCAATAAAAATGTATTTCAAATAATTTTTAATGTGCGGATGTTTGCGCAGAGAGAGAGCAGCGGATCTCTCTCTGCTGCAAACACATCTCGCCCCCGCCGCCCATACAGTAATATCATTTATGTATGTGCATATACAGTACTGTACAGTATGTTAGGGCTTACAGGGGTTGTTGTTATACATTATATATATATATATACAGTATATATACTGCATTACAATTCATTATAGGGGACGGCTTCACAGAGAACAGCTCGCAAGCGCCACCATGTGTATTTAGACGGCATTGCAGTATTTCAGCAAGCCGGAATAAAAAGCTTAAATTCCTGCCGGAAAATAACGCAATGCACTCTGGCAGAAAACGATCAGAAACCTGAAAACACCCGAGTATACCCGAATTCGCGGGACTAGCCGTGCTCGAATAAAGTGTGTCACCAGTGTATCTTTACACAGGTCCCTTGGAGCAAACGTCTCTGCATCAATGTATCCAGAGGTAGACTCGTAGCTCACAGCCGCTCTCCACAGCTCACAATGATGTATGATATTCAGATCTGCTCCCACTGTCCTCATTAGAGGGATCACTGTGAAATAATCTTTTTAATCTACATATATATCTCAGCAAGAATTATACTAAAAATATATAGATTGCACAAACTCAATTTGGAAACTAAATAAAATGGTGATTTAAAAGAAGAAAATATACCTAGTGATAATGGCCTCTAGAATACAGCACACGGAATCATAACATAAGAACAGTATCCCATAGGAAAAGGGAGAGAGTAAAAAGATGTACAGTATAGCGAAGAAAAACAGGATATGTAGGGGGGATGGAAATAGAATTTAAATTAAAAGAGGAAAAAATAAGTGAATGATGAAACATAACAGACACAGGGAAAAGATCATATACTTACAAAAACATAGCATACCCTGTGTATTCATTCAGGCCCCCCGGAAGCAGAGTGCCAAGTTTGAAAATCAACCTGCACTCACGCTGCAGGAGGGCCCTCTCCATATCACCCCCCCAAATACCCAACATCACCTGATCTATAGCAAAAGCCTGAAGTAGACCAGGATATAGCTGCTGGTTGTGGTATGGTTAGCTCACCGCAAGCGGTGCCGGAGACAGTAACGTTAACTAGAGCTGTATAAAAAATAGATTGTGCAAGCAGGACTTTATGAATTAAAATAAATACATCTAAAAAGAAAAAAGGTACATATATACTGTAATTTGAATTCGCCAATCTACATTTTTTTTGCGATCTCTGGAACTAGGGGGATCCCTCATCCTTCCCCCCCCCCCCCCTCTCCCATATTTCCAGCGCTGGCAGTACGTTTTAGGATGGCACCAGCTGCACTAAACACGAAGACAACTCGGCCACTCCACTGCCACCTTTGCAAGACCCATGTTTTCTGCTTTAGCAGGCCAGTATTCAAGAGGATCAGAGTGTGGAGGCAGGAATGAGCTATCACCGTCGACCATGTCCATAGCACTAGTAGTATTAGAGGTGTTTGCTGCTTCTGTGCTAGTGCGAACCATGACACAGTGATGGAGCGTTTCCCATTGTGATGGGCTACAACTGCTGCTGTTACTGACACTGCCACCAACCCTATCATCCACACCACTACCAAAAGCCACTTTACTTGAGGCCTGTGAGGAAGAAAGTGGCGATGATGACCACCTTGTTGTTGCTTTCTGTGTGGAATGTATCCCCACTGAGGCTGCCCTCTGTGAACTTTCATTGATCGCCTCTCTCTGCCATTCTTCCTTTTCCAACACTGTTTGGACTCAATCAATTAGCATCCCCTTGCAATTTGCCCAAGTCTCTTCACCATGGGGTAAAATGTTTTTCAGTCTGCCTTTGAAGTGAGGGTCTAAAAGTGTAGCCTGAAGGTATTTATCTCACTCTTTTGATACAACAGAAGACAGGGGTGCCCAATGCTACATCAAATTGACAAAACATATATGGTAATGAGTATAAAGTTTAAATACTTGAATAATAATAGTAATTACTTGTTTTTTTAGTTAAACCCTTTGGCCAAAGCGTCGTAAGCCTGCATACCAACGTCAAGGTAAACCAAAAATGCAGGTCCTAACACTAAAACTGTGAACCCTTCCTGTTACCTCTGTATGAGGGGAGGGAACTGCAGTGAGTCCTGTCCATTCAGCAAGTTGCCAGAACCTCCCAAGTTAAAAAGGTGGGGAGGGGCGAGCTCTGGGGGGAGGTGCCACCTAACCTCCATAGACTGTTACCAGTCAGAAATTGATTAACACACATATTCCCAGATAGCTCAAACTCCTACATCCACCACATCATGAATATATATTTATGCCAAAATGAGTGCTACTGAGCGTGGCAAATGTATACAACTCAATCACTCTTTTGATACTGATCACATGGGGGTAATTTATCAAACATTTCATCATCATCCTCATCAAAATTATGCTGCATATCAATTAATGTTTGTTCAAGGAAGAAAATTAGATCACTGATCCTGAGCGTTGGTTTCCTTAAAGGGCCTCAGCAGCCTACACGCTCCATTACATAATCGGTGACCACCTTTTGCTGCTTATGGAGATGCTCCAGCATATAGAATGTTGAATTCCAGTGCTTAGGCACCTCCATTTTTAGCTGGTGACGAGGCAAGTTGTTTTGCTCCTGCAGCCTAGATATGACAGTACAATCAGCTAAAGTGAGCATGTGTTTTTCTGGAAACTGACAAAATGCTCTGAGCTAGGAAATGAGTGATTATTAAATTGAGTACGTGGGCAAAACAAGGATTGTCTGTCATATTTCCTTGTTTTAGTGCTGCAACCAAGTTTGAACCATTATCCTCTGCTACAAACCCAACCTCAAGTGCCCTGGGAGTTAGCAATTGCTCTCTCACATTCTTTAATTTTGATAAAGCAGAAGAAGCTGTATGGGACTTTTCTTCAGAACTGCATACATAAAGTAGCATGTCTACGGAACGTCTTCCAGCTGCAGACGCAGGTGTTTTTTTTTCAACCGCCTTTGTTGTTTAACAATACAAAAACACACTCAATGGGCAGTAACAGTCAGGTAGTCACTGCCTCCATGATCACTACTCCACATGCCAGTAGTGAGGTGTATCCTACTTATCTCAGGCTGTTCATGGGCCTCAACCACTGATGCAACAACTTTGTAGTATAGTTAGGAAAGCACCTTGTTAGAGAAATATGATCTGCTTGAGATGGTCCAATGTGTCTGCGCTGTTCCCACAAGCTGTTTGAACCCCTAACATTCAACAAATTTGAACTGCAACATGTCTATAGCAAGAATTTTAGATAAATTGTCATTCAACACCAGAGCTCTGCCATGGGCATGGTGGAATTTGTTCACCTTTTCAAATACTTCCTGAACTATGGGTTACTGCTGTTGCATTGGGGTGCATATCTGGCTGCTTGTACTACTAAGAGCAGTAACACTGACATATTGTCTGGTGTGCAAGCTGATGCTGCACATGCTAGCCCTAGCACCCACACCATCGTCATCATCATCATTATCACTGCTATTGATTATGACCCCTGTTATACAAAGATCTTAATCACCATCATCATCAAATTCATCACAAGACAATTGTGACTGCGCTGGTGTGTGTGTCTGCAGTACTGACAGTGACCTATTGTCTCCATCTCTACATGTGACATGCCACTGTATTGTCTGACTCCAAATCCCCTTTGTCTATCTAAGGTTGCCTGCCACTTTGTATGGTCATGGCGGGTCATGTTACCTGTTAATGTAGGGATGCCAAGATGGTTACTTGGTCTATCTCTTTTCACAATAGCTCGACATAAGGTACATGTAGCTGTAATCTGATCCTTTGAACGGTGAAAAAAAAGCCATACAATAGCTTTTGCATTGAAAGAACAGACAACAAGAGACATAACTGGTGGTTCTAAACATTGTTAATGTAATCGTGGTTGTCGATGTTGAGGTGCTGGTGATGGTCTTGGTCCTAGGTCAACAACATTATCATCACAGCAAGAATCATGACTGGTCAATGATACTAGTGATGATTATGTCTGTAAAAGAGGGTGCTGTTGATGAGGAAAGTAACATCAATGTGTGTGAGGTTGATGCGTGAATATGTTGTTTATTAAATAATGAATATACAGGGTTGTAGTTACTGCTTGGAGTTTTCGCTTTACTTGTGGTTAAATCTATATTTTCACAATTTTTAACAATGATCACAGTATCATCACTTGCATCTGAAACATTCACATACATGATCGCGCCCATGTGCCACCACTTAAATCACAGTCTTTCATAGCATCCTCAGAATCCTCATCATTCATAACGAGGGAAATTTGAATGGGTGAATCAGCATTAAGCCCATCCCCCTCTTCAGTCCTCAAGTCTTGGTGAGTCTCCCTTTTCGTCTGACTATTTTAACAGTTTGCTATTAAAGCCAGAGCTTGTTAGGTATTCATGAAGGTTTTTGAATGACAACAAGGTTGTGCCTTTTACAGATGACTTAATAGCGGGCTTGGCAGCGGTAACGGGCAGAGCAGCATTAACCTTCTTAATATTAAGCATCTCCACATTAGCAATTTTAGTTTCAGATGTACCACTAGTTCTAGTAAACGGGGACCTAGCTAACTTGAACTTCCTTTTCCCATTTTTAATATTTTAACTGGAGGTTCATAGTCTACTAGGTGGGTGGGGGGACCTTCTGCTATGAGATTGGGATTCAGTGACTATGTCATTATCCTTCCACTTATACAGCAGCAGCACCACATTTCACTGATTTTAACTTTATGCCATTCATCACCATCACCACAATAATCATGACCAAAACTATTTCCACGTCTACTTTCAAAACTGATATTGCTATTATTAGACTTGTTGTAACTGCACTTGTTTATATTTGCTAGTGCTATGCTAAGCTTGCTGCTAATCAGTCGTTGTAGTTCAAATAAAATTTTTGTGTGTGTGAGAACAGGCACACACTCCTAGTGTAAACTGAGATACAATTTAATCAGCTAGACATTTAAAAATAGTGCACTCTCAAATGTTGGATAAATACAGGTATTGTATGAGACAATCTCATGCTCCGTCCCGGCAGATGAATAGGGGGATGTAAGTCCGCACTCTGAGATGTTGTGCTCGATCCGGAACCGGATATGGATGGTGTAGCCTCCAATTCAGCGTAACAGGCTTTCCAATGATTCTGAGACTTTCCTGCCTCATTAGTGATTTCCGATTTGTTGACATGCGATGTGCAAATGGCATCCCTACGCGGTTCATCTTCCTACTTCATCAGGGAATCTAGTTATAGCAAAGAACAAGGCCACTGAGAGACCAGGCGAGTAGACAGGCACCGGAAACACAGACAGGTCAGTCCAGTTGGTCACAGTTAAATACTAAAAGTTTTATTTAGTACATGTTTGACCTGGCTAATGACTATAGCAACTACACAGCCAGCAGGCAGCCCTAAAAGCAAACTACCCAATTAAACTGGTAGTTGTTGGTAGTGTACACTTATTAGATATATTTTTATTATTAACTAGTCGAGGTAGTGTCATGGCGGGGTCAATGGACTGGTGTGTGTGTACTGGATGGTGTACCGTGTAATGTTAGATGATAAACCAGATAACTAGTAATATAATAGTATACTGGTAGAATAACAGTATATTATTACTGTATAAGAAGTCAGAAAATCTCCTGTTGTCATATCTCATTCTGAGATTGTCTCCTCTAAATGATAAGTATGTATATGTGTGTATATATATATATTTGTGTGTGTGTGTGTGTGTGTGTTTTTGTGAGTGTGTGTGTGTGTGTGTGTGTGTGTGTGTGTGTGTGTATGTATGTATGTATGTATATGTGTGTGTGTGTGTGTGTATATATATATAACCTAGGTGCAAAAAAAAAGCGGGGAGAGAAGAAAAAAAGAGAAAAAGAAACATCATAGATTAGTATGTCCAATAATCGGAATCATAATATTGGTGAGATATGCACTTACACTGAGTTTGGTCAATATCAGCCTTTTATCCACTCTGGGATCAGGAGCTCAGCTTGAAGGTTTCTTGTATTTCTGCCAGGAAACTCTCTGCACTTCCAAGCAACTGTTTTCACAGTGCTTCACAACAGTCGCGGTGTACCTGTATGTATAGATTCCGTCTTACAGACGGATCACATACAGGGATAAGGTAGGGAAAAAAGGGGAACAGTATAGTGTAAAATCTTTTATTAAAACAATAGTAAAGAACCTAGATAAGTAATCAACTCACACTTTGTGAGTTGTAAAAAAGCAGTTGAGAGTTTCGTATATGAGTCTCTCACACTCAGTGGTGGATTGACGCCGGCTCCGAGTACAGCAAACTCACGCAGTCACTTCCGCGTCACGTGACCTCTGGTCTCGCGAGATCTTAGTAGCCCCTGACGAAGCCACATTGGAGAAACGCGTAGGGCGGTTAACAAGCAGAGAGAGATACTAGCTGATTTTCCATCACGGAGCCAGAGCAGTGAGTTTCAGCAACAGAGGGAAGATCTCGCGAGACCAGAGGTCACGTGACGCGGAAGTGACCGCGTGAGTTTGCTGTACTCGGAGCCGGCGTCAATCCACCACTGAGTGTGTGTGTGTGTGTGTGTGTGTGTGTGTGTTTGTGTGTGTGTGTGTATATATATACACTGGCGACAAGTTTAATTCTGACTTGGCTAGTTCCCGGCTTGCTAGCCAAATCCCCTCAGCGTGCCGCGCATCACGGATGCGCGGTCACGCTTCATCGGGTGCCTGTGCCCCATCCGAGGGAGCCCTGGTGTCCAGCGATGTGGGGGACGGCGGTGGGGGGTTCCGGGGGACCCGGAGAGAGGAGGGAGAAGCCCCGATCGGAGGACCGCTCCTCCGAGGCTTCGGCGCGCGCACGGGACACCCCGGCGCGCGCCCGGTTACTGTCGCGGCCGAGACCGGGTAAAGATAAGAATAAATTCGGCCGCGACAGTGTATACATATATATACATACATATATATACATACATATATATACATACATATATATTCTGATACAACAAGCGAATAGAGCATTTTTAGTGATTTTTATTTACTCTCTGTGCTGCTTTTGCACTTTGCACAGTGCTCTTGATTTGCCTGGCTTGGTACTGTTGTTATTACTGTGAAACTGGCAGTAGTACCAATGTGGAAACTGTAGTAATAACCGTGGCTGCTGGGGTGTGCAATGGCACACAAGGTGCAGAGAATGAGAAAAACCAAATGTGAGTATGTTTAACCCTCCTTGAAACCATTTGATAGTGTTGCTGCTATTTAATATTATAATATTTATTATTAAATATTAATATAAACGCAGCATCTGAGTAACTTCAAGTAATAACATTATTACTATTATAGGCTTAATGTAGGCTTATTTCATGAATAATAGACACTTTTGTATAGTTATATAGATTTTTTTAAATTAAAATAAAATGGTAAATAATGAAACCACCTCTATATACACTTACACTGCAGCTATCTATGTTCACACGCTGCCGCCTCCTCTCTGTGTACACACACACACACACACACACACACACACACAATTCAGCTCTACACACACACACACACACACACTTCAGCTTTATACACACACACACACACACACACGTGCACACACTGGAGCTCTACAGTATATACACACTGCTGCTACACACACACATACAACACACCACACACACAAACACTGCTACTGCTACACCTATAAACGCTACTGCTGACACACACACACACACATAACCAGGCAGAAACTGCAGCCACAAACAAACTGCATACAGCCACTTACTTTACAGCCACACACACTCTCTCCCTCCCCAATTCAACTAAGTCTGTCAGCTGTGTTCACGGAGGGAGGGGGAGGAGTCACTGCCTTCTGCTTCATCCTGGCCAATCACCTGCCTGTCTCAGAGCTGTTCTGAAAGCTGATTGGCTCGAATTAAACACATTGGAAATAAACACATTGCAAGCTGCAAAAATTCCGGGCATTACTGATTTGGTTACAGTTCCGGGCATTATCCAATCAGAGAGCAGGGATTTCAATAATGCCCATTTGACAGCTTTAGCCTATAATGAAAAATAATTACCTAAGCTGCCAATCTGTCCGTTATCCTGTTACTGATCAACAAATATAACCTTGTATTACTAAGGGTAACACTGTCTATTGTTACAGCTTTCAAGTCGGCCACAGTCTCCTGCTGGGAACACTGCAACACTTTCCTGTTTATGATAATTTGTTGCAAAAGCTCTTGCACTCCTGGGCTCAAAAAGAGGTGTGCCATAGCTTGCTCTAGCAACCAAATGTTGTTTAGTACATTAAAACTCATGAAAAATGGCCTTAAGAGTTGAATTATCTTATACTACATGATTGTTTGTTTCCTTTTTTTAACCACATATATAATTTTTAATGTGGCCTGCTTTAAACTGTCCCTTTTAGGAAAAGTACTTTAGTTGATAATTACACTGTACGTTAATGGCTCCTTTTGTTCACTAGATGGCACTCACTCCTTATTTTTGTTAAATCCTGCAAATACACATTTACATCTCCAATCCTGCTTTTCACCATTATTTCCCAACATACTTCCACTGCAGCTAGGGATTCTGGGAGGAGATGGAGGGAGAGAGTATTTTGGGGATTGCACCTTTAAATTGTGAAGTATTAAATTAATATAGTAAAGCGCACTATGTCCTTAAACAAATTGCCTCTATTCTAAGAAATAATGACACCAATGATGTGCATTTGTTTTATATTTACTTTTTTATTGAAAAGTATTCCAGAATATATGCATTCCTCACGTCCAAAATAAATAGGTGAGGGAATAAGTGCTGTTGATGGCAGTGCTTGGCCACAATGGGTGGTAGGAGTGACTGTGGGACAGTAGCCATGAGTGCAGGCTGTTGGGATGCTTAACTTGTGGGGTGAGTTTTAAGGTTAGTCAGTATTAATTGAGAAGGTTAACACCATTTACAGGGGAACAGATGGCAGGGAGGCATTTGTGAGATCAGGTGTGTATGTCTTAGTGTGTGGGAGCACAAAGCGCTGTAACATGTATGCTGGCAGGGAAGACCATAATGTTGTCTTCCCATGTCGCAACGCGGTCACGTGGCCACACACAGCCAATGGCAGGGAAGATATGCCCCGTCATGGCTGCGCCCCCCGTCATGGCCCCGCCCCCGCGCTCTATCTTGATCTCACCTACAGACCGCCGATCGCTGCTGTAGTCTCTGCACATGCCGCCAGGCACGTGTGCAGCAGGGAGGACTGGGGCTGTAGCATTACTGAATTAGTAAAACCTATCTCAAGCACTCTGCTAATTTATCAGGAAAATTAGACAATTCACATGAATAGGTGGAATTCGATTTAGGTACAGTTTGGGCTTTACCAGATTAAACTCTTGCGTGCGATGTGTAAAAAGGTGTGGGTGCGTTAAAAAGCAGTGTACATTTATTAAGGTGGATATAAAATAATCTTATTATAAATCATCGTCCATTAATGGAAATATAGTGTGTGTGTGTGTGTGTGTGTGTGTGTGTGTGTGTGTGTGTGTGTATATATATATATATATGTACTGTATGTATGTATCAAATACCGTGTGTTTATTAACTTTTTTCCAGCTGGTCTCAGCTGTTTGGATGTTAGTGGCCCCTGCCCCCAGGGTTTAAGCTCGCACCGCCCCACTTTCTTAGTTAGCAGGTCTTTTTCATGTTACTGGGTTTGGACAGATGCAATGTGATCATTCTTGTCACGGGAGACCAATGCTTTTAACACCTTAATACCCCGATCCTTTGACTGAGCAAAGCAGAAGATAAAATAAATTGTAATTTATCTACACAATGAACACACACAGCTTGATTTACAAAATACTACGAAAATAAACTTACTAGTTACGATGTTAAATCTTGTTACAGGAAAGATCTTAGATGGAACTCTTTACCGCATGATGAATCTTAGATGGATCGTAGGTGACTCAGATGGAACTGTTACCTGAGGGGCTGTACAGATTTTTTTAAACCCTCCCAATCCCTATCTGTACTGTCTGCAGCCAACCGCTGCGTGGGAACTAAATAACCCAACTATCGTCAGGTTTTGCCAGTCTCTTACAGAACCTGACAGAGAACTTCAGTATAGCAACTGAGCATGCGCGAACCGCCATCTTGCCCCACTTGTCATGCGAGACCCCCTGCCGGCTCAGTGCCGGAGAGTCTGGACCGAGTAGCCATTTGCCAGGATGGCTTATTGAACTTCTCTTCCTTTTCTCCTCCCTGTTACCAAATGGTTAACACCTGCATATCCTTGCTAACCTATGGTTAACACCTTCATCCTGGATGGCCTTTGAAGCTGATTCTTTGAAGCTCAGAGGCAGAGTAGCTTCCCCTGCTTCCTATGCAAATGGATTTTTATACATACTAACTGCCTTCCTCTGAACAGTACTGGAATAAAAATATAAACTTTGGGGATTGTTAAAAACCATTTTCATTGTTACAATAACCCATACCTTTAAAACAGAATATGATTCTCGTCCCCTTAGCCCTGGTGGGAGACACACAGACAGTCCCCAATCAAATTACAGTATTACAGCCCTCACTGGGTCGCAGAACTGACACTCTACACTTGAACTTAAACCCCCTATAACTCTCTTCGCCTTATACCCGGTGAGAGATGTACGTAACCCCTCATTGTGTTCTGGGGTTTGGGCATATGCCGAGAGCCTTTAATGTTATTTAGTTCCCTGCCAGGTTTTACTGTCCTAGTTTGTGCTGAAGATCGAAAAAATAGGCTAAAGCGCTCTAATGCAGGTATAACAAAATAAAGTAAGCCAAACCACTGAACCAAGGTATGAAAAATGAGTAATGATATTAGTACTTAATATTCAATAGTATGGGTACTATCCTCCTGAAGACAGGTGGTAGTTGGTACAAGCCCACCCACCATCAGTCTCATTGGCAGGTTCCCCTGAATATAAACAATACTCACAATCCTAGGAGTGGTAGGCAGGCTGTGCAGCTTCCAATATGTAGTATAACAGGAATGAATGGAGGACAAAAGCGCACTAGCAAAAATGGAGCAGGAAGGACCCAGAATCAAAAATGAATTAAAAGGGCACTTTAATGTGACAAAAGACCCATCCAACGCGTTTTGAACGTCACAGCGTTCTTTTTCAAGGAACTAGTTTGTGCTGAAGCAGGGGGATTTGGTGGTGAGCTGCAAACTGCTTTCTAGGGAGGATTTTATCCGGTGGTCTGTGTTTCTCATGTCCTCAGGAGTCTGGGGGGGATTCCTGAGTACATCTTTCGGGGTAACCCGCAAGATTGAGCCCCTGCTTCCCCAACACACCCTACAACATTTTACCGTAAAATCATCCCTGAAACTCGCGCCTTGCACTTCTCCGCTGGTTACAACTCCTGGAACAGTAAAAACTCACATATATCTTTATTACACATGCAGTTAGATGCCACAATTGGGTTGAAGAGCTGACACTCACAATTCCCCAATATGGCTCAGGGGCACCCAGCCGGGCCAAATACCTTTTATTAATGACCTGGGTATGCCTTCACCGTCACAATACTCCCTCCAAATATAGAAGTAAATGAGAATTTTAATCAGGTAGTGTTAGGACCTGCTAATGGTCATGCCTTGATGTGGCCTGCAGGCTTATAAAGCTTATGACCCTTTTTCAAGAGAATATATATTGTAGGTATCTCACTGTGTATTTTTGTCATATTGGATGTAGCATTGGGCATTTCTGTCTTATGTTGTATACATGTTGCTCTCCTTTTGACACACACACACACACACACACACACACACACACACACACACACACACTATGTGATTTGTTTGGGGTTTCTTGAGCTTGCTGGGATTCTGTGTGTTTATTAATTTTGCTAATTGGCAACATTTCTGCTGTGTGCACTGATACTGGAGATGGGCAGACAGCTAGGGTTGCATTTTTAAAGTGCTGCATTACTGGTAGTGTCAGAGTTACTCTTAGTAATTAGCTTACACCCTCTGAGCCTCTTGCATGCTGGGTGCAGGGGCTGTATATTTGAGGAATCAGATGTTAAAAAGTGAGCCTTTCAATGCTGCCATGGGACAGTTTTGTATGGTGGTCGGTTACTGGCTGCTGCATTAAACACTCTGACAACACACTTGCAGGAGTGCAACTCAGCCACTCCACTGTCACCTTTGCAAGAGCAGGACATGTTTCTGTTTTTAGCAGACCAGTATTCAAGAGGATCTGAGTTAGGAGGCAGGAATGAACTATAACCTATATAACCTATGACCATGTTCATAGCCCTAGTAGTATTAAAAGGTGTCTGCTACTTCTGCACTTGTGCGAATCATGTCATAGTGATGGATTGTTTCCCATTTTGATGGTCCACGACTTCTGGGTAGTCAAGCGGGTGGCAAGCAGGAGAATAGTGAGACGGACCAGGGTCGAGGCAACAGCAGGCAGAGTTGTAGTAAGGCAGGCCGGAAAAGTAACCAGAATTTGTAGAGTGTTTAGTCAGTAGCAGGTACAGTACTGTAACATGGGAGCAACACAACCTCATTCAAATTAGCAAAGTTGTTGGTAAGCAAGGCGTTCAGAGGGAGGTGCCTTCTTATAGGCTATTGGAGGTCATGTGTTGTAGTCAGCATAGCCGACTGCTAAAGTGCTGCCTGGAGGAAGCAATCCCTGTATGTGGGCATTGACAGGTTATTTTACACCTGCAGCCTAGACAGGGCATTGCAGGCTGTGTATGTTCGACTAAAGTGACCACATCTTTTTCTGACAACTGGCAAAATATGCACATTCCTACACTGAGCTAGGAAATTGGTGATTATTAAATTGAGTGTGTGTGCAAAACAAGGAATAGTTACATAGTAGATGAGGTTGAAAAAAGACACACGTCCAAGTTCAAGCTATGCTAAATTTAAACGACAGATACTTTAGCCTGTATTTGTACTTACATTATTGATCCAGAGAAAGGCAAACACAGTCCCAGTGAAATATCATCTAATGATATCTCATAAGGGGAAAAATAAATTCCTTCCTGACTCCAAATATTGAGATTACTCCCTGGATCAACATCCTTCCCATGTTTACTTTGGTATATCCCTGTATACCTTTCTAAAAAGATGTCCAATCTTTTTTTTTTTTGAAGATATCTATTGTATCTGCCATCACAGTCTCCATAGGTAATGAATTCTACATTTTAACTGCCCTTACTATAAAGAGCCCTTTCCTTTGTTGCTGGGGAAATCTCATTTCCTCCAGCCTTAAGGGATGACCCCATGTCGTCTGTACTGCTCTTGGGTTGAATAGTTATTTTGAAGGCTCCCTGTATTGTCCCCAAATATATTTGTATGTAGTTATCATATACCCTCTTAGATGCCTCCTTTTCTAAAGTAAACAAATCTAATTTAGCTAGCCTATCCTCATAAATTAGATTATACATCCTATTTATTAATTTGGTGGCTCTTCTCTGCACTTTCTCTAGTTCCAGTCATTTCTAATGAGTGGTTCCCAAAATTGTACTCCATATTCAAGATGTGGTTTTACTAATGTTTTATAAAGGGGCATAATTATATTTACTTCCCTTGTTTGTCCCATCTTATTTGCCTTTGCAGCTACTGCATGACTTTGGGCACTATTGCTAAGCCCGTTGTCTACAAGCACTCCTAAATCCTGCTCCATCAAGGATTCTCCTAATTTATCTCCATTTAATTTGTAAATTGCCTGTTTATTCTTGTTTCCCAAATACATAACCTTACATTTATCTGTATTAAACCTCATCTGCAATTTACCTGCTCAAGTTTCCAGTTTATTCAAGTCCTTCTGGAGAGAAATTACATCCTGCTCTGATTCTACTACCTTACACAATTTAGTGTCATCAGTAGAGATGGAGCCTTTGCTCTCGATGCCAACCTCAAGGTCATTAATAAACAAGTTAAAAAGCAGTGGTCCCAGTACCGATCCCTGAGGTACTCCACTCACGTCCCTAGCCCAACCTGAAAAAGTTAAATTTATTACAACTCTCTGTTGATCCTTCAACCAGTTTTCAATCTAGGTGCAAATATTTTTTCTGAGTCCAATTTGCTTTATTTTGTACACTAACCTCTTGTGTAGAACCGTATCAAAAGCCTTTGCT
>WSYH01013544.1:0-16900 GCA_036426205.1 Ascaphus truei
AGGCCTCATTGAGCTCAAAAGCAGCCACCTATTATATTACAGCAGTCAGGGGAGGAGAGCCGGGACAAGTGTCCCGGGCCTGGTGACTGTGGGGGGCCTGCCTGCAGGTCCTCATGTTGCTGCGGGGCCTCGGCTCTCCCCAGCTGCAGGCCTCCCTCACTGACACTGTCCCATGCCAAGCTTCTGATGTCAGCACATGCTGGAAGCAAGCTGAACTCAGCTTCCGGCGTGCACCGGCATGAGGACCGGCCCATCCAGAGGCCTGAGACCATCCCCAAGATAGGCAAGTTTGTATTTATTTAGGGTGGTCATTTAAAAATATATATATATTTAGAGCGTTTGTATGTACAGTATGTATTCGAGGGTTGGGGGGTTGTATGTATTTGGGAGGTAGGGGGCGGGTTGTATGTATTTGTGAGATGGGGATGTATGTATTTTGGAGGTGGGGGGTTGTATGTATTTGGGAGGTGGGGGGTGATTTGTATGTATTTGGGGTGTTTTTTTTGCATGCATTTGAGGGTACGGGGTTGTATGTATTTGAGAGGTGGGGGGCTGTATTTATTTGGGAGGTGGGGTTTTATATGTATTTGGGGGGGTTGTATGTATTTAGGTTCTGTATATATTTGGCAGGAGGGGGGTTTGTATGTATTTGGGTGTGGGGTGTATTTGGGGGGGAGGTAATGAGTGTCAGGAGGGGGATTGAGTGAGTGTGTAATTGATGGAGGGGGGGAGAATGAGAGGAGAGAGGGGTGTAAAGGAGGGGTGAGGGGGTAATAGTGAGAGAGGGGGGAAATAGAGGGGGCTCATCCGGTGTGAAATGGGGGGGGGGTCTTGCAAGGTTGCTGACATGGTGGGGGAGTCATTACTCTAGTCCTGGGCTCTGGGAAATCTGTCTGAGACCCTGACAGCGGTATAGAAAATGCAAGAATCAGTGGTAGGTTCAATTGTTAAGTATGGTTATGGTAACAATGTGTGTGTGTATGTGTGTGTGTGAATATATATTGTGATGCCCACATCACGTCGCAGTATCTTTTAGTCCCTGAATAAGTCTCCAGGTAGAGGGAGCGCAGATATCATGGCATGTACACATACAAATTAAAAGTGACACGATTCCTCTGGTCTCTCCGACTTTGTCACGTCACTTCCAGCACCTACGGCTCCGAAAACGGGATTATCCATAACCGGAAGTGACGCGGATGATCGCCGGAAGTGACGTGACGCAGTCGGAGAGACCAGGGGAATCGTGCCACCTTTAATTTTTATGTGTACATGCCACATTGTTAAAAAGTAAGTGCGATATCATTCGTCACAATATAATATATTCATTGAACATACAATGTTGCACTAAAAGTGTGATTTTCTGTTTTGCATCGAGGATTATTATATCGAGTCCACCTGAACTGAAAATGTATCTTGTTACCCACCACTTTTTATTCACTGGGAAATTGCGAGTCCCCATTTCTGTTTATACCAAGATGTCTTCTATTTAAAAAACAACTACACTATATATTTTTATATTATTTTATCCACATATAGTGATATCTGCGCTGCCCATACCTGTCTTTGGAGATCTACCTAAGGAGAATTGGACCGTCTCTTAAGGGTTGAGCTGCGATTTATATCACTTATGATTTATTACAATTAACACATGTGCACAATGAGCACAATATTGGTTTATATTTATTTATTCACATTGTATTTGCCTCATAGAGGAGCACCTAAATCACTTTTTCTTGTACTAGTCCCAGAATAAGGCCAAAAACATTGTATTTCTCTACACAGGGTTTATTTACAGGGTTAAATCATACACCAACAGGCCCACCGTCCCTTTAAGTCAAAACAAATCATAAAAATAACACCTATTCCCTTTAGGGAAAACTAACCAAATATACTCCAGCCCTTTCTAACAGGGCACCACATATGAACAGTTTTGGGTACATTAATATATCACTTAGCTATTGTTCTGTTACTATTGGGGCTCCAGGTAATTCCCTCGGGACCCTGCGAGAGTTCCGAGAATCCCTCTTCTCTGTAGATGCAATGATATGGATAGGACATCCCTGCTTCAGCACAGTCTCGCGTCCTTCCTTCTTCCTGGGATTAAGACACTCAGTCCCAGCAGACTCTGCGACCACCATCCAGTGGGTCTAATGGACTGTGCCAGCATCTTCATTAGCTGGGGAGCACCTTCTCTATCTCTCCCCCCCCCCCCCTTTCTCTGAGCAAGTAATTTCCTGACTTTTAAGTCCTTATACAATCAGGAGTCCAGCCTGCTCAAGTAGTTTGCAGCTGCTGCTAGCTTCTCTATGGGAGATTAACACCCTGTAGACTGGATAGCACACTAGCTGCACCACTCCAGCCTATACAGGGACAGTTATTGTATCACAGTGTGTGTGTATAATATTATATACAGTTGTGCGACAAAGAAAGTACACCCTCTTTGAATTCTATGGTTTTACATATCAGGACATAATAACAATCATCTGTTCCTTAGCAGGTCTAAAAATTAGGTAAATTTAACCTCAGATGAACAGCAACACATGACATATTACACTGTCATGATTTATTTAGCAGAAATAAAGCCAAAATGGAGAAGCCATGTCTGAAAAACTAAGTACACCTTACTGTTTCCATAGGAATTTAGATGCTAAGTAGCAGACAGGTGTTGCTAATCAAATGCCCTTGATTAATTGATCATCAGAAAGTGTGACCACCTCTATAAAAGCCGAAGTTATAGCACTTTGCTGGTCTGGAGCATTCAGGTGTGTGTTAACACAATGCCAAAGAGGAAAGACAGCAGCAATGATCTTAGAGAAGCAATTGTTGCTGCCCATCAATCGGGAAGGTTTATAAGACCATTTCCAAACAAATTAAAGTCCATCATTCTACAGTGAGAAAGGTTATTAAAAACTGGAAAACATTCAAGACAGGAGTGGACGTCCCAGCAAATTCACCCCAAGGTCAGACCGTGCAATGCTCAGTGAAATTGCAAAAAACCCAAGAGTTACATCTCAGACTCTACAGGCCTCAGTTAGCATGTTAAACGTTAAAGTTCACGACGGTACAATTAGAAAAAGACTGAACAAGTATGGTTTGTTTGGAAGGGTTGCCAGGAGAAAGCCACTTCTCTCTAAAAAGAACATGGCAGCACGGCTTAGGTTTGCAAAGTTGCATCTGAAAAAACCACAAGACTTCTGGAACAATGTCATTTTGACAGATGAGACCAAAGTGGAGATGTTTGGCCATAATGAACAGCGCCACGTTTGGCAAAAAACAAAACACAGCATATCAGCACAAACACCTCATACCAACTATCAATCACGGTGGAGGAGGGGTGATGATTTGGGCATGTTTTGTAGCCACAGAACCTGGGAACCTTGCAGTCATTGAGTCGACTATGAACTCCTCTGTATACAAAAGTATTCTAGAGTCAAATGTGAGGCCATCTGTCCGACAGCTAAAGCTTTGCCGAAATTGCAACAGGACAATGATCCTAAGCACACCAGCAAATCTACAACAGAATGGCTGAAAAAGAAAAGAATCAAGGTGTTGCAATGGCCCAGTCAAAGTCCAGACCTCAACCGAGTGGGCCATCCTGACGGCTGGAGACGTCTCCTCACCTGAAAACACCTGCCACCACGGACACCCAGTATGCCCGTTGCGCGGACCTTGCGCGGTTTGTTTGCCCGCACGCTCCACCTCCGCCCTCCACTCTGGCGAGCTCATCCAGCCTTCCCTCTGACTCACGCTCCAGTCTCCGCCTCCGTCCTGGTGACGCACAGGACCGGCGTGGGAGTGACTTGTGCTCCGGTCTCCGCCCCTTGACCTCAGTGACATGCACAGGTCGGCGCGCGCTTGGTCCCACCTCCATTCCTGATCAGGCTGCATCATAGGGCACACCTGTGTGCACCAGCAGCCTATAGGATTCGGTTTCCTGGTTCCGCCCTGGCTCTTCATTGGGGATCTCCCTTTATATACCCTCTTGCTCCAGGCACTCATTGCTGAGCATAGTCTTGTGTGACGCTGTGCCTTGCTACATTCAGTTCCTGTATCTCCTGCCTTGCCTTGTTTTGCCTTGCCTGTTGATCCTGCCGCTGCCTGACCCTGCTATGTACCTTGTTCTCCGCACCTCTTTACTCCTGATCCGGATATCTATTTACCTTCCTCCAGTCTCCAATCCTGAACCTGGCTATGTACCCCGACGATCCGATACTCTCCAATCCTGAACTTGGCTACGTACCCCGACGATCCACTACTCTCCAATCCTGATCTGGCAAGTACTCTCTACTACTCACGTCTATACTCCTGACCTGCACGACCAATCTACATTCTAGGCGCGCCCGCGTGGCTGTGGGTTGGCGTTACTCAATTCCCTACCTCAGCACCGCGGTCGCGCTTCGTTTGTGGTGAGCTACGCGTTACAGTAAGAGACTGATCAAGTCATACAGAAAAAGATTACTTCAAGTTATTGCTGCTAAAGCTGGATCTACAAGCTATTGAATCATAAGGTATACTTAGTTTTTCACACATGGCTTCTCCATTTTGGCTTTATTTTTGTTAAATAAATCATGACACGGTGTAATATGTCATCGGCCAGGCGATTAGTGGTCGACTAGGCGCAGGCTCGCCTGGGGGTACAGACACAACGTCACGGAGCTGGTTCGCCCTCATTGGGCGAACCGCTCACGTACGCAACGCGCTTGCGAGCAGCAAAATCAAATTTGCTTGCTATAAGCGCCGAGCGAACGCAGGTGCTTGCTCATGCTGGCCACACACATTGTCGCAATGTGTTTCATCGCGGCCAGCATGAGCAAGCCCGCCCACTCAGCGCCACCCTGGATGAGGCCTAACCTAGGCCAGACCAACAATATTTGGTAATGCCACTTGGCTCCTTACCTGGGAGCTTAATTCCATTCGGGACAGCATAAGTCTGAGCAGCCAGCCTGCCTTTCTTTCTTCTCTCCTCTGTCCTCTCTCAGTGTCTGAGAGAAGCTGCTGCCCCAGAGGCATTTCCTCTTCCCCTTTTTAAAGCAGATGAGCTCACTAAATTAGGATCACCAGTATCAAGTGGAGTTAACTCATCAGATACTGGAAAGCAGGCATAATGCAACCTCCTACTAACATATACAGCGTCTATGACCTTCACTATATATATATATAAAGAAAAAAATAACTGCTGCGCTAACTAGGAAGGCTGGATAAAAGAGTATGTGCACATTGAAAAATGAACCAAGTAAAAGGGCAGTGAGCTCAATGTGGGATTTCAATATGCCACAATGGGACAAACAAAGACAACAAAAAGCACAACAAAGAGAGAGAGGGGGAAAGGGGAGGGGAAGCAGGGAAAAAAGCCCCAAAAAGAAAAAAAGAAAAGTGCCTGTTTCAGCTACTAGGTGCCGCTGCCAGTCTTCAGGACCAACCACTTTCCTCTTCACTCTATAAAACAAAAAGAAGACAGTGCGGCTCCCATAGTATAATACTGTAATAGATGGATTATTGATAAATGCTGCTAGATTATGGACACTTACAATAAATAAAATGGTAATAAGCAATGGTTAAAACGATCTTGGCACATCACCCGTTAATCCATCCGTGTGCCGATCCAAGTGCAGTTGGTCTGATAGACTCCCGTTGCGGACGCCAGGAATGTGCGCGCGCACTCAGTCTCTTCCTGGTATTCAAGTCTCGCGATAGCTGGTAACCGGGTAGTAGCACAGGATCCAGGCACAATTCAATAGGCACACTGTGCACTACTCCAATAGAGGAATGGAACGGAATGGCGCCAGAATGATAGCAAATGTACTTCTAATATTTCTGATGTTTAAAGTCCAATATTGACTCTTTCCCTACGCGTTTCGTCGCTGCATGCTACTTCCTCAGGGGAAACACTAAACTGCTAAAGAACCACATATATAGCCAAATACTTGATAAGATGCTTGAGGCACATGGGTATTAATTAAATAATTAACTTCTTGGGGCTGGGTGGGGGGAAAAACATGGAAAAAACATAAAGTTAAAAGATACAAATACATGGAAAATACATAAAGAATACATGAAATGTAAATATGAAAAAATATATATATAAAACATACTATATGATGATAAAAAATGTGCAAATTATACATTAAGAATAATTGTTTAAAATTGTTTAAAAATGATAAAATATGCATGTATACAATAAATGGTACATGTATGCTGTAGTAATTGATATAAAATAGTATCCACACGATAATGTAAATATGTTGTTAGGGCCTTTCAAATACTGTATAACCTAATGTACATTCAAGAGAGCGTACAGTAAACCTTTAACAAACAATATTTCACATGTCATGCAGTTAGCAACTGCAAGGAATAAGGAGATAAATAAAAAGCATATTTGAATGTATATCAAACCATCTAGAATATCTGTAAATACCTAGAGAACCTATTAGTCATATCTAAAGATACACATACTGTAAGTAACATAATAAACCGCAATCTTTATATATTTTATAATTTATAACTATACACACGAATATGCAGTCATAGTGGGGGGTGTTATAGATGGGAAAAGAATTGCAACAAAAATTACTTGAAAAATGGACCAATGACATTTAAAAATATATATATATATATCTAAATAGTACTCTAAGATGTCATTTTGAGCTCTTTGCATAAACAGAGGAATACTTGAAAATGTAATTTTGAGCTCTTTACATAGACAAAAAAATGATGCAGTCAACAAATGAGCACAGGTGGCCAGATTGATTTTACACCAACGTACTCGTATCTATGTGCTCATTGAACCCCTTGGGGGACAAAGTGTCCAATGTATAAATCCAGAAGGTCTCTCTAAGACATAACCTCCTGAATCTATCACCCTCAATTAGAGACAATGACACATGCTGTAACCCCCTAATGGTCAGAGATGCAGGATCTTTATTGTGGCATATAGAAAAATGTTTAGAGAGACTATGAGCTAGATTCCCATTGATGACATTGCGTCTGTGCTCTAGGAACCTAGTACTCATAGGGCGAGTGGTTCTCCCTATATATTGGGGACCACAAGAACACGATATGAGATACACTACAAAGGTGGAAAAACAGTTGATCCTGCCCTTTACATCATGCTCTCTCTGGTTCGAGAAAGAACAGAATTTATCCCCGGCAACTAGATGTTTACATGTAAGACATCTTTTCCGTCCACATAAAAAGTTGCCGGATGGACGAACAGAATCAATTGAATTCTCACCCGCAATGGCTCTAAATCGACTAGGGGCCACAATATTCTTGATGTTTCTAGCCTTTTTATACGTGACTGGAACACAAGTAGGTAGAGTAGGTCCCAGGAAAGGATCATTCCTAAGGATGTTCCAATGACTATTCAACCCTTTTTTGATTTTATATGCGGATTGGTTATATTTGGTAATAAATCTGGGACAGTTCACTTGATTAGATCCGATTCCATTGGTACCACCAACTCTAGGGGGATGTAAACTGACCTTTGATTTAGATTTAACAAGAAGTACACTGGCGACACACTTTATTCGAGCTTGGCTAGTCCCACGAATTCGGGTATACCCGGGTGTATTGAGGTTTGTGACTGTTTTCTGCCCGAGTACATTGAGTTATTTTCCAAGCAGGGATTGAAGCATTTTATTCCCGCTGGCTGCAATACTGCACAGTATATATATATAAACTGCATTACAATTCATGAATTTATGCCATCTGGTAGACACGCGAAGCATTGCAGCCTATTAAATCCTAATCATTATCATTTAACAGATCAGCCGCCCATCAGCCAGGCATGAACCCAGGCTGGGAAGGCAAATGCAACGGGGCTTGTCAGAGGTTAGGAGTGGCGCATTCCAGGTATCTGCCAGGTACATACCGGGTATTTGCTCGAATAAAGTGTGTCGGTGCAGTACATCCCTGCTGATGTTTCTGACCCCATAAAAAGCTCCAGTGACAGACTCCTTATTATATCCTTTTTCAATAAATTTAGAAACCAATTCTTGTCCCTGAGCTTCAAAATCTTGCTGAGATGAGCAGTTCCTTTTTATCCGGTAAAACTGACTCTTTGGAATATTCTCCAGCCATTTTTTGTGATGGTTACTCAAAGCGCGGAGATAACCATTAACAGATACTTCCTTGAAATGAGTTTTAGTAAATATCTGACCCTCATCATCATCTTTAACAAAAAGTACGAGATCTAAAAACGTAATCTGTTTGGGCTGGATTTCGAATGTAAATTTTAAACCCATCTCGTTTGTATTGAAAGACTGAAGAATATTAACAAGTTCTAATTCCTCACCTTCCCAGATGATGATGATGTCATCTATGAAACGACCATAGAACACGAGGCCCGCCCCCAGCCTAGCATTTGCCCACACATGTAGGTCCTCCTACAATCCCATGTATAGGTTTGCATAGCTGGGGGCAAATTGCGTGCCCATGGCCATTCCACAGATCTGCAAATAAAAATCATTTTCAAACAGAAAGTAGTTATGCTGTAAAATAAACAGTATGCTGGAGAGTATAAAATCTTTTTGACCTCGATGTACTGAGGGATCTCTGTCCAAAAAGTAGTTTACCGCCTCTACCCCCCTGCGATGCTCTATACACGTGTTTAGTGAAGAAACATCGCAGATGGCCCAGTGGTAGGAGGACTTCCAACGAATGTCTTTGACAGAGTTGATGACGTGCAGCGTGTCCCTCAGATATGATCTAAGTAATAATACATAAGGGTGTAAAAAATGATCGACATATTGGGACACACTTGCCGTCATCGACTCGATCCCCGACACTATTGGTCGCCCCGGTGGACAATCAAGGCTCTTGTGAATCTTAGGGAGGTGGTAGAATATGGGAATCCTAGGGTGCTCTATGTACAGGAATTTGAACTCAGGCACAGTGATGATGGCACCATCTCTTGCTTTTATCAGATGTGCAGGATACAGAGATTGGACTTCAATAGTAGGGTCATCACTGAGAATAATATAGAATGTTTCATCCCGCAATAACCTTTTAGCCTCCTGCACATAAAGCTCCCTATCCTGAATAACAATACCACCTCCCTTATCGGCCTGACGGGTGACAATGTTGTCCTGAGTCTGAAACTCTTTTAGGGCTCCCAATTCAATGGGTGAAATGTTCCTCCTATTCACCGGTATAGCACAGAGCTGCTCTAAATCTTTGAGCACCATGGTATAAAAGGTCTCAACAAAACTACCCTTGGACTGGTAGGGAAAAAATAGGGACTTGGGTCCAAAGGGTGAACATTTGATAGTTGGTTCCAAATAAGAACCAGATGGATGAAGAGTTAGTTGGGAATCAGCGAAACCAACAATATGGTCGGTATTAGCTGAATCCACAAACAACTCTCCTCCTCGGGTAATGTTGTCACTTAGATCCCCAATGGGGTCCTGTTCCATCAAAACGGATGTTAATGCTTGAATACATGTTTCTTCTTGTGTATTGAAAGTGGTATGTGGCTCTTCCCTGAGATGCTTCATGGTAAAATAACGCTTTAGAGTAATTTTACGTATAAATTTATTTAGATCCATGAAGAGTTCAAATTTATCAGGGAATGAAGAGGGAGAAAATGAAAGGCCTTTTGCCAAGAGAGAAATCTGCTGGGAGGACAATATATGAGATGATAAATTAAAAATACCATATTTTCGTGGTTCCTCCTTTAGCGATTTATAACTCTTCTCTCTTTGGCAGCTCTGCCCTGCTCTTGTTCCTCTGAACTTCGCCTTCTTCTTCGATTTTGATCTTGTTTGGACCCTTGGTGTTGTTGTTTCCCCCAAAGTGGGTGTGATTTGATCCTTTGCACACCCTCGCTTTGGACCTGGTCTAAAAAAGAAGAAGCAGAAGCCGAGGAACAAGAAGCAATGACAGGCTCCCCTTCAGTTATGTGTTGTGGGATCTTACTACCATCACTATTCAATACTTTGGGTCTAGTAACTCTCTTATCATCACCCTGAATAAATTCATCATGATCAAATGTGATAGATTCATCAAGTTGGAGTGGTGAAGACCTATTCTCAGTGGGGCACACATGTATTAAATTAGTATATTCATTAGTATCCTCATGTATCCCACGACTCTTTTCCTCCCCAGTCTTGACTAGGACTGTGGATGAATAGAGCCGTTGTTCTCTACTAAATGCATGTTTAGACTTTGAATCAATGGTTTTACAATTGGTGCCAACTTTGGGAATAGGATCAGCTCCTTTTTTGTAATTCTCAGAATCCCTCCCTCGCGAGGGAAATCTCCTGGGGTTTTTCCTCCAATTGGTAACCCTACCATTAGCATAATCTTCCTCATCCCTGAGTGATTTGATGTTTTTCCTATTAATAATCTCTTTTTCAAAGGATAGTACTCGCTTGTTGACTACATCATCTATTGTCAAGAACTCTGGTAAATCTTCAAATGGTTTCAATACATTCTGAATACTCTTAATCTCCTCCTCAATATATTTAAGTTTATCCTCTCTGTAGTTGATAAGTAGTTGAATGAGTTTAAAAGAACATGTTTCAAATGCACAATTCCAATCGATAGTAAACTCAGTATTTGTTTCAAAGGTGGGTTTCTTTGAAATCCGAAGACCTCGAGGTATTTGCTTTTTTTCAAGATATTTATTTAAAGAGAATGAATCCCACCAATGAGTCATTTCTTCTTTAGAGAGTTTCTCTAATCTACTGAAATGTGTCTTAAGATCAATATTATTATCATTAGGTGTAATAGTAATGTCATTATCACACTGGTTGGCATAGGCCTGACGTCTAGCCAGCCTCTCCTCACATGATTTCATCATATTGATACAGATAATTCAATACACAATAATATAGCAATATAAAATACAAAATATAACAAATTAATTTTTCACTGTCTAAAATATCCAGATATTCCAATAGAAGCTGCTGCAGTAAAGGTTAGGGGATTAGATAAAAAGAAAAAATAACTGCTGCGCTAACTAGGAAGGCTGGATAAAAGAGTATGTTGTTGACTGCATCTTTTGTCTATGTAAAGAGCTCAAATTGACATTTTCAAGTATTCCTCTGTTTATGCAAAGAGCTCAAAATGACATCTTATATTACTATTTAGATATATATATATATTTTTAAATGTCATTGGTCTATTTTTCAAGTAATTTTTGTTGCAATTCATTTCCCATCTATAACACCCCCCACAATGACTGCATATTCGTGTGTATAGTTATAAATTATAAAATATATAAAGATTGCGGTTTATTATGTTACTTACAGTATGTGTATCTTTATATATGACTAATAGGTTCTCTAGGTATTTACAGATATTCTAGATGGTTTGATATACGTTCAA
This sequence comes from Ascaphus truei, assembly GCA_036426205.1. Classification (NCBI taxonomy): domain Eukaryota; kingdom Metazoa; phylum Chordata; class Amphibia; order Anura; family Ascaphidae; genus Ascaphus; species Ascaphus truei. The sequence continues at coordinate 11,329 of WSYH01013544.1, forward strand.
ATATGCTTTTTATTTATCTCCTTATTCCTTGCAGTTGCTAACTGCACGACATGTGTATTGTTTGTTAAAGGTTTACTGTACGCTGTCTTGAATGTACATTAGGTTATATTTGAAAGGCCCTAACAACATATTTACATTATCGTGTGGATACTATTTTATGTCAATTACTACAGCATGTATGTACCATTTATTGTATACATGCATATTTTATCTTTTGTATAGAATGTTTTTAATTATTATCATATTTTAAACAATTATTCTTTATGTATAATTTGTACATTTTTTATCATTATATAGTATGTTTAATATATATATATTTTTTCATATTTACATTTCATTTATTCTTTATGTATTTTCCATGTATTTGTTTCTTTTTTCTTAACCTTATGTTTTTTCCATGTTTTTCCCCCCACCCAGCCCCAAGAAGTTAATTATTTAATTAATACCCATGTGCCTCAAGCATCTTATCAAGTATTTGGCTATATATGTGGTTCTTTAGCAGTTTAGTGTTTCCCCTGAGGAAGTCGCATGCAGCGACGAAACGCGTAAGGAAAGAGTCAATATTGAACTTTAAACATCAGAAATATTAGAAGTACATTTGCTATCATTCTGGCGCCATTCCGTTCCATTCCTCTATTGGAGTAGTGCACAGTGTGCCTATTGAATTGTGCCTGGATCCTGTGCTACTACCCGGTTACTAGCTATCGCGAGACTTGAATACCAGGAAGAGACTGAGTGTGCGCGCACATTCCTGGCGTCCGCAACGGGAGTCTATCAGACCAGCTGCACGTGGATCGGCACACGGATGGATTAACGGGTGATGTGCCAAGATCGTTTTAACCATTGCTTATTACCTTTTTATCTATTGTAAGTGTCCGTAATCTAGCAGCATTTATCAATAAACCATCTATTACAGTATTATACTACTGCTGCGGCCAAGTTTATTCGAGCATTTGCCCGTTCTTGGCCGCAGCAGTAGCCTGGCGCGCGCCCGAGAGTGACGGGCGCGCGCCGAAGCAGCGGAAGAGCGCCCTCCGATCGGGGCGCTCTCCCTACCGCTGCCGGGTCCGCCGGGTCCCCCGGAACCCCCTGCCGCCGTCCCGCGATCGCGGGACACCAGGGCTCCCTCGGGGAGCCCTGGACGCGCGTGCAGGGGGCGCACGCTCCCGAAGAAGCGTGACCGCGCGTCTATGACGCGCGGCATGCCGAGGGGCGGCCACTAGCAAGCCGGGAAATCTCCCGGCTTGCGGATCTGGCCGCAGTGCGATAAACTGTGTCGCCACTGTATGGGAGCCACGCTGTCTTTTTGTTATATATATATATATATATATATATATATCAACTGTAAATATTACTGTATGTTCATTTGCATGTCTTAGACAGGTCTGCAACCCTGTCTTTACCCATTATCGCCCAGCACACAGTGTTTCCACTGCAGCAAGGTATTCTGGGAAATGACATGCAAATGAGAACACTGTGCCACCTTTTGTCTCAAGATCGTATTACACAAGCAAATCCTCAAGCCAATGCATACTGCTTTAAACACAGTTTTTAGACAGAGGCTGGGATGAGATGCAAAGCCAGTAAACCCACTCACAGACATGTTTCAACCTTGATGGGTATCATCAGTGTGAGGTTGGTTGCTGGCTATGCTTACGAGCTTGAGACAAAAGGTGGCACAGAGTGGCCATTTGCATGTCATTTCCCAGAATCCCTTGCTGCAGTGGAAACACTGTGTGCTGGGCGATAATGGGTAAAGACAGGGTTGCAGACCTGGCTAAGACATGCAAATGAACATACAGTAATATTTACAGTTGCTATATGCATTACTGTGGAGGGTTTTTGTCACTTTATTTTACCCACCATAACCTTAATAATTGTGGTATATATACATACAGCTGCACATCCAGCAATATAGTGTATATGATTCAGTGCAACAAATGTGACCAAGGTTGCTACATTGGGGAAACCAGCCAAAATCTACAAGGAAGAATGAATATGCACAGACACTCTATACTCCATCACGAAGAAGGAAGATACTGCTCACCTGTGGGACATCACTTCTCAAAACCAGATCATTCCATAAATGATTTCAAAATCAAAATCCTCAATGGAATGTTTAAAAGCACCCAAGAACAGAAAACATTTGAACTCAGAATAAGACTCTTTGACACCAAAACCAAAGGACTTAATGCGGACATGGGTTTTCTCACACCCTATCAAAATTGTTTGTAATTATCCTGCTTGCCTCAATTCTTATCCACACTTTCTCTCCCCCCCCAGCATCCCTTCCCGTCCCCACCTTTCTTTGATACTGTCCCCTGGCTTCAAACACTTTTAACACCCCACCTTATCTACAGTAAATATCTGTTTTTTTCCCTCTCTCTACACTGTTTTAGCCATTGAATCCTTTGTATATCAGTATTGCTTGACCTGAAGAAGAGAGGAGAACTCTCGAAAGCTTGTCCTATGACATAAATTGTTAGTCCAATAAAAAAGGTATCACCTAATACTGAAGAACTCATTTATTCTGCACTATCGCAACTGGACTAACACGGCTATTTTCTGCGTTATATATATATATATATATATATATATATATATATATATGTGTTGCAGCATGACTAAAACATGTTATCGCATCCACTCTAATGCACTAGCTGGTGCAATAAAGTGTTACATCTGTAGGTATACCGTATGCTGTATTTATGTTTTTGTGTGTACACGTACAGTATATAGCCATGGCTGGTCAAGACTATCTTTCTGCCCTCCTGTCACGTAAGCCCTAGTAGCTACAGTACAGGCAGTGACAGGCTACCCTGTGCGGTTTACCCTCCCTCATGCAGCCTTCCTGAGTGGCAGGAGAGGAGGTGACACTTGGTCTGTGTTGCAGCCAATCATAGTGCAGACCCTGTGCCCTCCCTATATATATATATATATATATATATATATATATATAATATATATATACACATATACACATATATACATATATACATACATACATACATACACCCACCATTGCAGTTGTTGTAGAGTGTATGGGTATAATTATAGAGATTTTAGTAGTGTGGAGTAGCTATTTCATTGTGTATATATAGCAGGGCACCCCCTGGGTCCCGTTACCTCCGTGGGGCACGCAGCTGCCGGCGGAGGGGTGCGCGTGCACCAAGCGAGCGCCGGTAGCTACGGAGAAGGTTGCAGGCAACGTGGGTCTTCAGGAAGGTGACTAGGTAGCCGGTGACTCTCTTCACAGGGCACCGCCATTTTCTGTATGATCGCAACAGCCGCGGCCATTACCAAGTAGCCTCCGCAGGGAAACTACAATTCCCAGCAGCCTACGGGGCTGCAGTCACATGTTGTGAACCAGCCAATAGGACTGCAGCATTCCCCTGCAAGCAGATTGATACTTTTTGCGCGCTAGGAAGCACGCCAGTCGGAGCTGTGACAGGACAAGGGTAGGGTGTGTGTGTGTGCAGGGTGTCAGTGACCCCTGCACTAGGCTAGAGACCCCTTTAGGCCCCGACTCCCCTCAGTTTGTGGCTGCTGCAGGGACAAACCTAGAGATAGGGACACAGCCCTTGTAGCTCCAGTGTGAGGGACACAGGAAGGAGCGGCTGCATCCTGGCTTTAGGTGATCTGGGACCAGATCACCCAGCTGCAATACAGAGACATTTTACGTGGTGGTACACTCCATGTGGGACCCACCGGAGAGGCGGAGGCTACGCGACATCGCTAGATCAGTGGATCCTCATCACCTTCCACCATACCCAGGTGCAGAAGCGCCTGGGCAGGTACAACAAGTGGACCAACCACACATACACGCTGTGCCAATTTTTGGGCGGGACCAATTACTTGTAGACACCAGGGTGTTTGGATGCCCGAGGGCCCCTATGTACTTTGAAAATTGCATATCCAGTGTGGGGCACACAAAGGGGTTGGAGGGTACGGTCGTGCGTGACCGAGGTGGATAAATATATATTATGTGTTATTCTGTGCAGTAAAACTGTTATACTTGCCCAAGTGTGTTTTGTTGCATGGGGTTCCTGTAATGGGGTTATTCCACATAGTAGAATCCCGCACATGTGGAGGCGCTATCGATCATCGACTCAGGTACACCCCAGGTTCCCAGCAGCGCAGGCTCAGGCCTCCTGTGAGCCACAGGTATTGCACCCTACACACACACACACACACACACACACACACACACACACAGACCGTAGCCACACATCTCCCAGGGGGTGGGGGAAAGTGCGCTACATATAGAATATTAGAGGTTGCCACCAGGTATACCTTTTGCATGGATAATCAAGATCATTTAGATTGTAAGCTCCTCGGAGCAGGGACTCCTCTTCCTAAATGTTACGTTTGTCTGAAGCACTTATTCCCATGACCTGTTATTTATATTATATTATTTATATGATTACCACGTGTATTACTACTGTGAAGCGCTATGTATATTAATGATACATCTTAGATTGTAAGCTCTTCGGGGCAGGGATTTCCTTTCCTATTGTCTGATTTTGCTGCACTTAATGTATAATTATAATTCCCTGTACTGTATTCTTTGTGAAGCGCTGAGTACACTTTTGGCGCTATATAAATAAAGACATACAATACAATGGCGCTATACAAATAAAGACATACAATACAATTGTAGCCGGGACCCCTTTTTCCACCCTTTTGTTGTTATGGGTGGGAATGTTGCAGTTAGGGAACACTCCGATAACGGAGTTTCCGCGCAAGGGAGCCGCCATGTTGTGGTTGGCGCCAGCACAGACTTAGCCTAGCAGAGATTGCGCATGCGCGGAGAGAAAGCCTGCGAAGGAGGTAGAACACGATGAGTCCCAGCAGCCCCCGCGGGTCCTCGTGATGCGCCTGGGCCAATGAGGTGCGAGACCAGGAGGAAAAGGAAGTTTTTGCACGCACGAGAGTCAGAGAGTTGTTGGTTGGAGAGGAGAAGGAGCTTCGGTGTGGGGAGGCAGACTGCCCCCCTACATAGGCCGCATGCCCCAGGCCCAGTTAGGCCCTGAGTCCCCGTAGAGACAAGCAGAGCTAGGGACTGGCCATAGTTAGGTTCCGGTTCCCTTATTGCCACATTATTACCGCTGGGACAGTTCTAAGTTGGCGGGAGGTCTGGGATCAGACCCCGCTATCGAGCCGCAGAGTGTCTGGGTGGGATCGCCCTAGACACCTACAGGTGACGTCATCTACACCTCGCTGATCCTTTGTGAAGATTGTAGCCGCACCGGGTACTGGAGTGCCCGGCAGGTAATTCCAAAGTGCACCAACGGTACCATCCTTCATTTGGGACACAGTGGCTGCGCAGTCAAACTCATACACATTCATTGACTCACTTGAGGGTGGGGGAACTATTCCCAAGGGGAACTGGACATGGGGTGGGATCACCCGGTGTAGGGAGAAGGGAGGGTGAGCGTTCAACGCGACGCTAAGTATAGTGTCTCCTCTATGGAGGGACACCTGTTGGTATAATCCATATGTTACATGCAAGTAAAGTTAATTGGATAAGGGATATTGCTGTGTGTGTTGTATATAAGTCATGCGAAGACCC
>WSYH01013545.1:0-16900 GCA_036426205.1 Ascaphus truei
GTGGGGGGAGGTCTAGGGACTAGGAGCAAAAAGAATTTTATTTCTGGGTGCCCTAGAACTGTAGATTCCCACGCCACTTAACATTGAACTTGACTAACAGTGATCAAAGCTCTCTTTTAGAAAAAGTATCCGCTTTGCGGTTTTGACGGCAGCCAACTCGTTCCTGCAAAGCGCCGTCGAGGAATCCCCATTGAAGTCAATGAGCCCATTGACTTACAATGGGAAACCGCCCCTCCTCCTCTCGAACACCACCTGCTGGTCTTCACTGGAAACAGGACCAAAACAGCAAGATCCACCATTGAAATGCTTGGAGCTCTAATGGCGGCCTATGGGACTCTTCAAAATGGTGCCTGAAAAGGCAGGAAAATTACACAAAGGGCTATAATCACTGACTAACTATTAACCCTTGCACTCCCGGATGGATCCCAGTGTATGTGTGATGCAGACACCGATATAACCAGATATCACAATAAAGCATGGGGACAGGGGAATACACATTTACATGTTATAACAAGGGTTAATCACATTTCTGGACCGCAGCCCAGTTAACCCCTTGTCTCCCTGGTGAAGTCAGGGGATGGCCAAATGGGGTGCAACTCCTTTAATACCGGGCCACCCCCTTTCTCCCTCTACATGCAGTACCAAAGGTGAAGGGGAAAACCCTATACCAACTACTGGCAAGCCTGTTAATACCAGGGTTTAATGCCAGCCCATTGGGTAGAATTGTAGCCAGGGCCCCACTACATATATAAGGAGCAATAAGAGTAACGAAGAGGAAACTCACATATGATAATGGGATATCTGTTTTTTTTGTCACTTTTTGCATTCATTTTTTATAAGTTTCTCAAACTGTTAGCATTAACACTGCCTAAAAAATGGTGGTATTACTACATGTTGAGAACAACGTGACTGGTACATAGCCTCAAAATAATCTTAACTTATAGAGAACCATACAAATCATGCTTCCAAAAAAAGCACATCTACTGTATTTTGAGACTAAAGATCATGAACTGTATGAACTCCTAAGAAAAGTGGTTGAGATTAAATGAATTGTTTGCTGATTGCAGCTGAATCACTAGTGAGAACCTGTCTTACATTTGATGCAGATTTTCTCTTTACCACTGAACACACAGGATAAAATTGGAACAAAGTACCTTTATACATTGACACTGGGAGATGAAAGATCAAAATGTTCATTGTGTCAGTTTTACTCCCAAGTTTGCCTTGATACAGCACCCCAAATGGGTTTGCAAAATACTGTAAACTAAATGGACATTTAGTCAAACAATCTGGACAGTTACCCAACGCTAATACAATGCACAAGGTAACCACAATAACCTTATGTGGTGTTTTTCCACACCGGAGAAGGCTTGCATTATTATATTTGTAGAATATGCGGAGTAACGTGTAGAATGCTCTCGGTAGCCATTGGAATCTGAACATAAGAATTTGAGCAGTCATTTGTATATACTTGTCGATCTCAAGTGGGCAATCCTGCCGTTAGTTTCTTACGTAATAATCCTTAACCCTAGACCAAAATGTGCCCATAATTCTGCAAAAAGCTTCAGAATAAAATTATACCTCTGATTCAGGGAGTTTTGGGAGAGAATTTACATTTGCCTGATTATAATGCTAGATAAAAAACAGCCCATGTACTATTCTATATTCCAGATAATGCATTTAGCCGCTAGTTGTATATAATTATATGGTTTGCAAAGCACTTTAGAAAAGGTGATTACATCTAATGGCGTATGGAAATGAATGCTAAATGCAGTGTAATACTGTACAATACTGTGCGGACAGCAAAGGCAAAGATTGACACAAATGATACCAGCCTTCTTGTAGCCACATATTTATGCAAAGCAGGAACAAATGACAGCTTGCAGACATGTTGTAAGGATACAGAGGAGTGCTAACATACCAGGAGTTTTCATTACGCTGCCGCATTTCACATGCTTTAATTAGCAGACTTTGGAGGAGGACTGATTTATAAGGACACTTTTGTTCAGCCCTTGAACTTTTTCGCATCTATAATAGAAAATATGGGGTAAGGGGGGAGGGGAAGGAAACTCTCGCTTCAGCTCAATTAACAAATTAATAAATTGGTAATACAGTAAAGGTGCAAAAGGGGATAGAGAGCGATTATGAAATTAGGGGAAAGCACGCCCTTTTGATAGCACTCATTGTAAAGTATGATATGATGGAAAATTTAAAATAAAACTTTATTTATATTTGAAAAAATAAAAAAAGGTTACAAGAAAACATCAATAGATGTGTATAACTAAATCTACCTAAATTATATATACGTGAATATATCACTATGGTGACTAAACATATAAGACAGACCAAAGTGCTACATACATAAGTAACTAAAACTGAAACAGAGGGGAAATCCTAATAGTTAGCAGTAAATTACATTAATAGTAATTAGAACCTCAATAGGTCACAGTTGGTAATGGATAACCCCTAGGTGCAGCACTAGAAGTAATTAAAAAACTATATATCATAAACAGGTAGCATATGACTGATAATGTTAATATTTACAAATAAATGACGTATACTTATTCCTATAAAGAACCTGCAATTGGTACAGTAGATAGTAAAGTACCTAATATGATAGCAATATTACATAGGCACACGAACTGTGTTAGAACGCCTTGAGGCACGAATCAAAGTTCGTATCAATTTACAGCCTCATTAATACATGAACAGATTACTATGATATATACATACAAGTGTATCAAGTGCAAAGAGCCCACAAAGTGTGTTGATGTGGCTCTGAGGCACGGATCAAGTCCATATCCAGTTATAGCCCCCTAAGTAATCTTATAATGCACTCTAAGTAATCGGCTGAAAAATATCAGAAACCTGAATACACCCGAGTATACCCGAATTAGCGGGACTAGCCGTGCTCGAATAAAGTGTGTCGCCAGTGTACTAAATGTAAAATGGGAGTCAACCATATGCCCAGGTATTTAAAACTAGTAACAGGAGTTATGGTGGTATTAGCGTTGGTTGTGATCTGGAGCTCAGTCATTGGAAGCTTTAGATATTTAGTCTTGGTCCCAAATACATTGTTAGTCTTGTCAGTGTTTAAAAACAGTTTGTTTTGGTAAATCCAATGTTCAAGTCTCAAAAAGTCAGATTGAAATATGTGTTCAAGGTTGGAGAGGCTAGGGCTGTGTGCATATAAGATTGTGTCATCTGTATACATGTGTATTGAAGCTCCCGTACATGCTGTAGGAAGATCATTGATGAACACTGAAAAGAGTAGGTGCCCCAGAAAAGAGTCTTGCGGGACACCACAGGTGATATCCAAGGGTTTGGAGTTCGAGCCTTAGATAGACATATGTTGAATGGACTTTAGAAACAATGGGGCCTATGCACTAAGCGTTCATAAAAAAAATCGCTGGGCCATTTAAATTGCCGTTTTTGTGAGCTTTGCTATCACGGTATTCAGAAAGCCTCAATTACCTGTCAAAGCAAAATAAAAAAAAATGGGCGAGTAGCCAGCGGCGTGAAGATCGTCTCTCTGAAAAGGCCTTACACAGCGATTCCTTTCTGCTGCAGAGAGAGCTGCTCAGAGAGAGCTGCCTCTCCTACGCAAATCTCGCCCAAAATGTATGTTTTTTAATATACATTTTTTTACTAGTCTAGATGAGCAAGGGGTCTCGGGAGCAGAACTGCATTAATTTGAGGTCTGGGCACTCCCTGCTTCCCGAGATACAGGCCCCATTATGGTGTGCCGGTATCTCCTATGCACTTGATTCTTATGTCCACGTAACGCGAGACATTTAAATGCATAGGAGATACTGGCACACCATAACAGGACCTGTATCTCGGGAAGAAGGAGGTCCCCAGACCTCATATCAATAAGGTTCTGCTCCGGAGATGCCGTTCTACAATACACTAGTAATAAAACCCAAATAAAAAATGAAACAAATTAATTACCGTTGCGGCTATATGCTATGTTAATGAAGCTGCTTTAAAGTAATTTTATTCATAGTGTGCGTGAGCAGGGGTTCTCCTGAGCTTTGACTTCCCAAGTTCCAGGCACCGGTATGGGGATTCGGGTGTCGGTATTTCCGTCATTTTTAAATCGTCCGTGTCACATGACTGGGGAATTTAAATAATGGAGATACCGCCCCCCATTTTTGGGCCTGTAATTCTGGAATCAGGGGTCCCCAAAGCTGAAATAAATATGGTTCAGCTCAGGAGACCCCTGCTACCGCACACCAATAATAAAAATTACATTAACACAGCTTCATTACCTTAGTGGATAGGAAAAACAGAGGGGGTGAGTGAATCGGGTACTTGGCCCTTCATTCACCCTCTGCCCCCAATAAACAATATGTACTAACCACCAACACACAACCCACTCCCTGTGCCCCCACATAAAACCATCATTTATTTTTTAAAACACAGGATTGATACCAGAGGCTGGCGGGGGTCCCCGGGTGGTCCCCTCAGGAGTCTTTGTGGCCTCCACGTGGCCTCTGCGGGTTTACGGGAGCCTCAACGGGGTCCCGGGGTGGTTTTACGGGTGTCAGGGGTCCCTTGGGTGGTTCCCACAGGTGTCTGGGGGCCCTAGGGTGGTGGTGGTGGTGCTTGCTTGCAGTGTGATTGTGACAAATCTAATACAGAGTGCTTTTCCTGGTAATGTACAGGTTAATAAAAGCTTCAATCAGACTTAGAACTTTGCAACTAATTTTGACATATGTATTATAAATCATTCTTCCTGGCAATGCACAGGTTATTAAGGATTAATATTAGTGTAGGGACCCTTGGGGTGTGGTCTGCCGTGCAGTGGCTCAGGGGCTTACAACAATTTGGCCAAAATGTTAAACTAAAAGGCCATTTTATTTAATAGATATCAATACATGTATATTTAGGCACTGTACCGTGTCTAAAGTTTCGCTGGATGTGCATTGAGCTCTGTCTGTGTTTCATGTTCGTCTCTGGTTCTTATTGTATATTGCCATGCTCAGTAGTACTCCTCTGTGACACTTATACGCTTATATATATGTTGTGGTTATTTTGGGGGTTCAATATGAGCTTGTGGGTGTTCTATATGTTTTACTGGCTAATATTTTATTTAATTATGGGCAAATTAGCTGTTATCCACATCTGGATAATAGTTATTTTGCCCATTACAGTACTGTATGTGTTGGGGGAGGTGTATTTATTGCAATGTATGCCCCCAATTTTTCGCAACAGGATTGGTCCCGCAGCCAAGTGGGGACCCACAGGGTCCACCTGAGGACCTCCTGAAGACCCACATGGACCACCTGAGGCCCTTCGAACACCTCCAGACACCCCTTGAGGTCCCACGGACACCCACAGGGAACACATGAGGACCCCTGGAATCCCACAGAGACCACAAAAGCCCCCCCAGACACCTTTAGGAACCACCCGAGGGCACCCAGACACACATGGGAACCACCCGAGGGCTCCAAGACACCCACAGGGATGACCCGAGGACACCCAGACACCCGCAGAGACCACTCAGGACCGCGGTGGGGCCCATGGACACCTGTGGGGACCACCTGGAGGCCCACAGACACCCACAGGGACCAACTGAGGACCCCCAGACACCCGTGGGGACAACCCACAGGGACCACCTGAGGGTTTATCAAAGCGCACCATGCGAGAAACGCGTTAGAGGTTTCTCTTTTTAATTAGCTATGTCCCAATAAATAATTTGTTATTTTTCCATTAGCCTCCAGTTCTCGTTCTTAAATAGTTGTGCTCCAAGTCTTTTCCTCCTGCTAACGATATCCTAATCGCGGCTACTAAAATTGCACGAGTTTCAGAACCTACTAATAAGTGGCTTATCAATGCTCACTCTGCGATTTTTTTTTTGAACACTGACATTTTTGGCGATTCATTATTTTATAGTCCACTTATCGATGCTTACAGAATCGGAGTAGGCATTTTGGGCGATAAGTGGCTTATGAATGCTTAATGTATAAGCCCCAATGTGCTAATGTGCTAATTTATTCAGACTGTGCATCTATATATTCATGTAACAGCATATTCCTTCTTGTATGATTAAACCAATATTGAGTTGTATTCGGTAGTCCTTAGATCACTGAAATGCATAAGTATTACCCCTTGAGCATCTATATTGGCTCTTTTGGAACACAGCTTTGAATCTTAATGTAATGTACCTTGAACTTTGGCCATGTTATTATTTATACTGTGTAATTTCTGTCTGGACAAATGTTTGAAGTGCACTTCTATTAAAATAGCCCATGCGACAGAAGGCAATGTAATTGAGCTGTTTGAAGGATGAGCTGGCATCCTACGATCGTCCCTCAGACTTGGAGGAACTTATCGCTGTTTCCATTAATGTGGATCATCGCATCCAGGAAAGGAAATCCGAAAAGGTTCATCATCATGTTATTCCATCCCGGATTCATCCAGGTCAGGTGAGCCAAACTGAAAGCCGTCTCCAGACACTTTGGAACCTATTCAATTAGGGGCACTAGACTCTCCAAATCAGAAAAGTTACAATGCAAGAACGCTGGCTTATGCCTGTACTACGGTACTGCCGGACACATTGCCTATTTTTGGCCCCAAATGTCAGGAAACTCAAGGTTCCCGTGAGACACCGGGGAGTCTCATTGGGAACGCTTTCTATTTCCCCCATCTCAACTACTATCCTTCTTGCATTCTACTTCCCATCACTATCTTTGGGGAGGGCTTCCAAGTTTCTACTCTTGCTTTTCTTGATTCTGGTTCTGCAGGAAACGTTATAGATCAAGAATTCGCAGAACGCCATCTGGTACCCATGAAACGTAGAAAGAAGCCTATTGTCCTCGAAGCCATACAGTAGATGGAAGACCTCTTCAGCTGGCTTTTATCTCCTTGGAGACTGAGGCACTTCAGCTCAGAGTGGAGGATAAACATTTGGAAAAGATCCAATTTAACGTTATCCACACCCCATCTATTGGCGTCATCCTCGGATACCATGACTACAGATCCATAATCCCCAGGTGGATTGGCTTGGTAAGGAACCTATCCAATGGAGTTCCTACTGCAACAAGAACTGCATCCTAGAAGCAAGTAGCATCGGGGGTACCACCATTACCGAGGAGAAGGAAAAGGTGCAATTGCCAGAGGAGTATGCCAAATTTGTGGAGTCTTCGATAAGGTGAAGTGCGAGGTCCTACCTCCCCATCGCCCGTTTGATTGTCCTATTGACTTGCTTCCGGGTACTTCCCCACCCATAGGGACTTCTTATCCATTGTCCTTGCCTGAGACCAAGGCAATGAAAGAATATATCGCAGAGAATTTACAGAAGGGATTCATACGTAAATCTACCTCTCCCGCAGGTGGGTGATTCCTTTTTGTGAAGAAAAAAGACGGAGCTTGACGCCCCTACATAGACTACCGAGCCCTCAACAAAATCATGGTAAAGAATCGTTATCCTCTGCCTCTAATTTCTGAATTATTCGATCGATTAAAGGGAGCCAACATCTCCACTAAATTAGATTTACGTGGTGCCAACAATCTTGTCAGGATCCGCCAGGGTTATGAGTCGAAGACTGCATTCAACACCAGGGACGGACATTATGAGTACTTGGTCATGCCTTTTGGTCTATGCAATGCCCCAGCCGTGTTTCAGGACTTTGTAAATGAAGTTTTTAGAGACCTTCTCAACTCCTTCGTAATTATCTATCTCGACGACATCTTATTTTTTTCCAAATTTCAAGAACATGTTTTCCATGTAAAACAGGTACTTCTTCGCCTACGTGAAACTTGAAAAATGTAATTTCCATCAGACATCTACCATTTGTTTGGGATAGATGATCAGGAGTCAGGATCAGGAGTTACTGATGAAGCTGCCAAACAAGCGTAGCGAAAAACGTTGAGTTTTGGACTATCTAACGATCCATAGAGGAGGAGAGAGGGGAGAGAACACGAAAGCAGCATGCGTGTCAGCGTGATGTCCAACTCGGGAAGAGGAAGTGTTATTCCTTCACCTTTTCTTGCTATAGTAGTAAATCCTGCCCATATTATATGAGCATGATGTACCCACTGTACCAATGAATGGGTGAAGGGTGGAGGAAGTTGCCTTGTGTTGGTGGTTAGGCCTTCCGGGTGGGTAGTGGAAGAGGGTGGGTTGACCCCTTAATTAGCACTATAAGAAGGGGTCCCCCAGACATCATACCATACTCCTTGATAAAGCACATTTGGTGTGAAACGCGTAGGAGGGTTCACACCTCCTTTTTTGTCATATTGATTGGGCAATACATTTTTCACTTTTACCACCTGTGTCCTATTTTTTCTGATCAGTGCGCTGCTGTGTGCATTTTTTGCATTTTCTCTGCTGTGTTGACTTCAACTGGCAGCTGGACACCCCATCAAGAAAGATCGTTTGGCTCAAGGAGTGGGTAAGATATAAAGAAGATTATCGGATTGAGAACAATATTTGCTACAAACTTTGGTGAGTTTTTTCTGGATTTATTTATTGTTGTCTCCAATGAGGTGCAGCGAAGTAGGATTATTATAATTTTTCTGTTACCTTCAGGAGATATAAATAAGCAAGTTGAACCATTATTTCCACACCTATAATAGAAGCCATTATCTTTACGATATTCATTATGGATTATTGATTGTATATCCAGGACTATTGGAAACCTCATTCATTCTACATATCCTGCATAATCCAGCCTATTGATCAACTATGTTAGACACTATGAATGATTTATTATATAATTGTTCAGAAAATATTGGGTAAGGGGGAGGGGAAGGAAACTCTCGCTTCAGCTCAATTAACAAATTAAAAAATTGGTAACAAAGGTGCAAAAGGGGATTGAGACCGATTATGAAATTAGGGGAAAGCACACCCTTTTGATAGCACTCATTGTAAAGTATGATATGATGGAAAATGTAAAATAAAACTTTATTTATGTTTGAAAAAATAAAAAAAAGTTACAAGAAAACATCAAGAGATGTGTCTAACTAAATCAACCTAAATAATATATAAGTGACTATATCACTACGGTGACTAAACATATAAGAGAGACCAAAGTGCTATTTACATAAGTAACTAAAACTGAAACAGAGGGGAAATCCTAATAGTTAGCAGTACATTACATTAATAGTAATTAGAACCTCAATAGATCACAGTTGGTAGTGGATAACCCCTAGGTACAGCACTAGAAGTAATTAAAAACCTGTATATCATAAACAGGTAGCGTAAGACTGATAATGTTTATATTTACAAATAAATGACGTATACTTATTCCTACAAAGAACCTGCAATTGGTACAATAGATAGTAAAGTACGTAATATGATAGCTATGTTACATAGGCACACAAACTGTGTTAGAACGCCTTGAGGCACGAATCAAAGTTCGTATCAATTTACAGCCTCATTAATACATAAACAGATTACTATGATATATACATAAATGTATATCAAGTGCAAAGAGCCCACAAAATGTGTTGATGTGGCTCTGAGGCACGGATGAAGTCCATATCCAGTTATAGCCTCCTAAGTAATCTTATAATGCACTCTAAGTAATCAGAAAATCAATAGCTCATAAAAAGTCAAAGACATGCACTGAGGAACGAATATGTCGCAGACAGACAGGGTGTATCAAAAGGCTCACACAAAATTGGTAAATCAGCCAGCAACAGTATTGGCTACATAAAGAGCAATCAAATAGCACTGTAACAGTATCTATATCAATATCTCATATGTTGTTATTACCATCGTCATGGTATAGCATTACATACATCTTATTATGTATTTGTTTAGTGCAGTGTTATAAATATAGTCTCTGGCTCAGCTGGCAACTTTGTAAGTGTGTGTGTATTGTATCAGACCTGTATCATGGCGACTTGCGGATAGACCGGCACTCAGATGTGCCTCTCACCCTCGTCGCTGCGTGCATACATCATGATGTCAGTATGGTCCCACCTCCCACCTGACGTACGTTTCGCGGAGGCGCTTTGTCAAAGGTGGTGACGTTTGGATCTACGGAGGAGGTATTTATATGCAGCTAATCACCAATGGAGCAGTGCTGTCCGGCAGCTGAGATTAGCCACTTGATGGCTCTAAAGCATTCATAGACAGTGGAGACAACAAATCGGAATGAAGGGAGGGAAATAAAGGGTCAATAACAGTTTAGTGTCTTAAAGACACAGTGTGTTAATTTTGTCTGAAAGTTTGCGAGGGTTCCTGATGCAAATAGGATGCAGTTTGAACCAGGTAAGGATAGTAACATGTACAAAAACTATGGAAAACATGATAATAATAAGTCTAGAGGAAAAATCACCCTTCTAACAGTGAGAAAACATACCATCACATGCTATTCAAATGAAAGGGGAGAATTAAAAGCCCTCATTGATTCCTCTTGGTGCTAGTGTGCCCAAGATATAAATCCATTTGGATTCTTTCTGGAGAATAAGGCGATTCCAATCGCCACCTCTCGGATTGGGGGGAACACTTTCTATTCCCAAAAACTTTAGGTTAGTGATGTCTCCTTCATGCATTTGATGAATATGGTTGGCCAGGGGTGTGTCAAGATGGTTACGAATAGCCCCCAGATGTTCTAAAATACGTTGGTGAAATTCTCTAATTGTCTTGCCAACGTATTTTTTGTGGCACTGACATATAACCTGATAGATTACACCCTTGGTTCTGCAGTTAATTAACTGCCTCACTGTGAAAGATTTGGTGTTATTCCAATTGAGAAAGGTTTTGCTTGGAGAGATATATGCACAGGCCTTGCAGCCCTGGCATTTGAAATTGCCAGTGGATCTATTCGCGAGTCAGGTGTTGAGTACTGTGGGTCTTAGATGTCTATGAACCAATTTGTCTTTAAGGCTCAATGCCCTTCTACTGACCAGGGTAGGTGTAGATTTCAGGACTTCACTCAGGTCTGGATCTTCAGTGAGAATGGACCAGTGTCTATTTAGTATAGTATTTATTTCAGACCACTGATTATTATATGTTCCCACAAACCTTATGAGTTTTGAGTCCTGAAATTAAACCCGATTGTCACTCAATAAAGTATTTCTGTCAGTGAATTTGGCTCTCCGATAGGCTTTTGCAATCGATCTTTGATGTAGCCTCTCTCCATAAACCTCTCTCTCATCTTGGCTGCCTCTATCTCAAAAGCTGTTAAAGTCGAGCAATTTCTGCAAATCCTCAGAAATTGACCGATAGGGATACCTTCTTTTAATCAACTCGGGTGATGACTCTCATACCGTAGAAGACTATTAGTAGCAGTCGTTTTGCGATAGATAGTCGTTTCTACTCTGTCATCAGCTCCTCTTGATATTTTCAGATCTAAGAAAGTAATCTTCTGTGTGCTAATCTCATAGGTCAGATGAAGGTTATACTCATTGGTGTTAAGTATCTTAACAAATTCAATAAACAACGACCGTGTCCCCTGCCAAAGGATCAGGACGTCATATATGTAGCGGACCCACAGTGAGATATGTGTTGTGAATATCTCATTGGCTTCTTGGAAGACCACCTCCGCCTCCCACCACCCAAGATAGAGATTGGCGTAGGTGGGGGCGCAGGTGGTCCCCATTGCCGTACCTCTAAGTTGGTGATAGATAGTACCATTGAAGGTGAAATAGTTGTGGGTCAAAATGAACCTCAATAGGTCCAACACCAATTGATTGTGTGTAACAAATTCACAGCTCCTGCTTTTGAGAAAATAGGCCACAGCCTCTATCCTTATTTGGTGTATGATACAGGTGTAGAGCGATTCTACATCAAGGCTGATTAATAGGGTTTCTCCATCTAGAATAATGTCATTAAGTCTATTTAAAGCATCCTTTGTATCCCTCAAAAAAGATGGTAAAGTGTTGACAAAGGGTCGCAGTATATGATCAACATACTTACTGCTTTGTTCAGTAAGGTTGGAGATGCCGGACACAATGGGCCTTCTAGGGGGGGGCAAAATGCCCTTATGTATTTTCGGCAGGCAGTAAAATGTTGACTTAACTGGTGTTGGTGTTAATAGTTGATCGTATTCTTTTTTTGAGATTGTCTTAGATAATAGACAAAAACCAATATTCCCTTCAGTTCCTTTTGGAACTGTGTAGTAGGACTTTTCTTAAGAGTCTTATAACATTTAGTATCAGATAAGAGTCGGGTACATTCTCTGATGTAATTGTCAGTGTTCATAATCACTGTATTGCCTCCTTTATCGGACGGTTTTACAGTGATATTCGCATCATTTTGCAGATCTTTTAAACCTTGACGTTCAGAGGGAGACAGATTGTCAGGCTTCTTTTTGGAGGTCAGACTCTCCAAATCTTTAATATCCAACCTCATGAACATTTCGACATTAGGGCTAGTCACTAAGGGAGGTGTAAATTTAGATCTTGGTCTCATGTATGAAAAAGGACCCTCGCCCTCAATCCTGTTTGATTCTTCAAGGAGTGCAGTAAGGTCCCTCATATTGTCAACATGTAATTGATCAAGATGTTCAAGACCTTCATTTTTGAGTTTAAACAGTTCTCTCCGTTTAAAGAATTTATGAAGTAAAGGTTTCCTCCCAAAGAGATTGGTATTTTTTACCCAGTCAAAAATATGAAAATTTTCTGACGGGGAAAATGACAAGCCCTTGTTTAATGCACTGATTTGGTCTATGGTTAGTGGTTTCTTGGAGAGGTTGATAACCTGATTGGTGTTAGGTATAGTTATATCTACCTGCGTCACCTGTAGCGACGCCGTGGTCTGCCCCTTTACGCCCAGACGTTTCTGTTTCTCAACCCATCCCTTTTGTCCTCTCTGTGTATTCCCTTTTCGTAAAATAAGGGGTAACTTGGCCCTGGTTCTAAAAAATGCATACGGTCCAAGTATGGTTTATTAGACGGTCTCTCATTACCGTCCCCCTCATCATTTGGGGTGTCCCAGTCAGTAGAGGAATCATTGTGATTGGGTCTACTTCTCCTCTCAGTAAAGTGATGCCGATAAATTTTGCCACCCTCAAAGTCCTTAGTGTCCCTTTGAAATTTCTTCAATTTCCGTTCCTTCAATTCTTTCATGAATTTATCTATATTTGTTTGTAATTTATTCTCAGACTCAATAAAGTCGGTTTGTCTCTCCATTTGTCCAAATCACCTAAGTGTGTTTTTAAATCTGTTTTGATGATTGTAAGTTTTTCACTTTGATGTTCTATCAATAGCTTCATTAATGAAGCTGAGCATTTGCCCAGGATTGTGTCCCAATTCTTAACAAATGTTTCATCTTTAAACATACAGTATGAGAGGGAGCCAGATTGGCTCTGAGTCCCCGTGGGATGCGTTCAGTTCTTAAGTAGTTCTCAAGACTGGTGATTTCCCACCATAATCTGGCTCGCTGTTTAAGCAAAGTCTCAAGTTTAGTAAAGAAGGAAGGTAAATCATCATTGGAGGTTAAAACACAATCAGTATCACTGAAAAGAGATTTGTGGCCTCATTTTGCCAAACCGCAAAGTCCAATTGGGTGGACAGAAATCCAGTCATCGTATAATACTGTATAGCGAGCTGAGAGTAAAGATGAACTTAAGTTCACTGTAATCAATTCCACACATCAATTAACACACTGTGTCTTTAAGACACTAAACCGTTTTTGACTCTTTATTTCCCTCCCTTCATTCCGATTTGTTGTCTCCACTGTCTATAAATGCTTGAGAGACATCAAGTGGCTAATCTCAGCTGCCAGACATCACTGCTCCACTGGTGATTAGCTGCATATAAATACCTCCTCCGTAGATCCAAACATCACCACCTTTGACAAAGCACCTCCGCGAAACGTACGTCAGGTGGGAGACGGGACCAGACTGACATCATGACATATGCACGCAGCGACGAGGGTGAGAGGCATATCTGAGTGCCGGTCTATCCGCAAGTCGCCATGATACAGGTCTGATACAATACACACACACTTACAAAGTTGCCAGCTGAGCCAGAGACTATATTTATAACACTGCACTAAACAAAGAGAGTATAATGAGATGTATGTAATGCTATACCATGACGATGGTAATAGCAACATATGAGATATTGATATAGATACTGTTGCAGTGCTATTTGATTGCTCTTTATGTAGCCAATACTGTTGCTTGCTGATTTACCAATTGTGTGTGAGCCTTTTGATACACCCTGTCTGTCTGCGACATATTCGTTCCTCAGTGCATGTCTTTGACTTTTTATGAGCTATTGATTTTCTGATTACTTAGAGTGCATTATAAGATTACTTAGGAGGCTATAACTGGATATGGACTTCATCCGTGCCTCAGAGCCACATCAACACATTTTGTGGGCTCTTTGCACTTGATATACATTTATGTATATATCATAGTAATCTGTTTATGTATTAATGAGGCTGTAAATTGATACGAACTTTGATTCGTGCCTCAAGGCGTTCTAACACAGTTTGTGTGCCTATGTAACATAGCTATCATATTACGTACTTTACTATCTATTGTACCAATTGCAGGTTCTTTGTAGGAATAAGTATACATCATTTATTTGTAAATATTAACATTATCAGTCTTACGCTACCTGTTTATGATATACAGGTTTTTAATTACTTCTAGTGCTGTACCTAGGGGTTATCCACTACCAACTGTGACCTACTGAGGTTCTAATTACTATTAATGTAATTTACTGCTAACTATTAGGATTTCCCCTCTGTTTCAGTTTTAGTTACTTATGTACAGTATATAGCACTTTGGTCTGTCTTATATGTTTAGTCACCGTAGTGATATATTCACTTATATATTATTTAGGTAGATTTAGTTATACACATTTATTGATGTTTTCTTGTAACCTTTTTTTATTTTTTCAAACATAAATAAAGTTTTATTTTACATTTTCCATCATATCATACTTTACCATGAGTGCTATCAAAAGGGTGTGCTTTCCCCTAATTTCATTATATAATTGTTCTTCAGAAGCAGAATAATTTTAGTCAGACAAGAAAACTTTTTTTTTTTTTTTTTAAACTTGTTCTTTATTTGAATTCTCTGTGAAAAAGGTTGGGGTTGGAGTACAGAAAGAAAAGAGGGAATCATGTTACTTTTAGTTTACATATATTTGTATACATACTGTACAGATGTAACATGTTAAATGGTGTATACATTAACGACATAACTGTAAGACAACGCACAAACTAACGAATACAAAAAATCAACTAAGAACGGAAAAAGGAAAAATAAAAAATTTCATTGCATTTATAATTTTTTTCCACATTTTGGAAGTTAGGAGATATATAGTAAAATTCATACCTTGGTGGAATACGGAAGGCCCTTCGGTTCTGTTGTGGTGTTGTATTCGTATTCAAACCACATTGCACTGAAATTACTTCAAGAAATATACTTTTAATTTGTGGGTTTTTCGACTTTCCTATTTTGTTGCTCTTCAAATTTGGAGAGTTCCCCATGTAAGATATCTATTCCCTATATAGTTTCTCCATTGTTCCCATACATTTAAGAATTTCTGAACTGTATCGTTTTGTAGCCCTGTCAGTTTTTCCATGAGACAAACCCTCCAAAATCTCACTTTTACGGCATTTAGGGTTTGCTGTTGTTTCTGTTTCCAAGTCTTAGCTATTTCATATTTGGCGGCTGAATATATATATATATATGTGTGTCAGTAGCTTATTTTCGTTTCTTTCTATTTTTTCAATTGGTCTACATACTGTAGCAAAGCTGTCAAAGGATCTAAGGGGAAGGCAACCCCGAGAATTACCTGTGCAATACCATAGGTGGCCTTCCATAGCTTTGTAACCTTTGGAGACATCCACCATACATGTACAAATGATCCCTGCTGGTCACATACTCTTGACCAAAGAGGTGATACATTTCTAAAAAACGTGGATAATCTCAGTGGGGTATAATATCATTGGTGGAGCATTTTCTATGCATTTTCTTTAATTAGGACACGTGGAACTCCTTGCAATGCCTTCAAATATATTATCCAAATCCTCTTGATCTAGTTCTTCTCCTAATGCCTCGTCCCACTTTATCATAAATGTGGGTTGTATTTCAGTTTCTGGTTTAACAACCGCTAATAGGTTGTATACTGTTGAGATCAGGCATTTCTTTAAGGTGTTTAATAACCAGAACTCTAAATTTCCATTTTCTGCACTCGCCGCACTCACGTCTTAAGGCGGAAAGGTTGGAAGACATCCCGCGTCATGACATCGGTATTCCGATGTACACAACGCGTGATTTGCAGCTGTATGTCAATTCATCTATGTGTTTTTAAATTGCAAATGTTTGTATGGTTCACTATCTTGATTAAGGTCCAAGAGAGATTGATACAATAATAAAATCATTTGCTTGGTTTTCTATGAGGACCGCAGGAGTGCCTTTTTCCTTTTGGATTTTGATTCAGAGTCTCCAAGCCTGATCCACAGTGTATGAAGAATGCACTAATAAGTTAGTCCAATTTGGATTCCAATATCTATACTTGTGTTATGAGAGCAACATGAGCACTAAATCATTTATGATTTGACAAAGCATACAATATCAGTAAGGGTTTTATCAGCTTGTTAGACAATCCCAATTTCTTTTATATATCTTTAAAACTCAGGTCAAGCTAATACATGTTTTTGAGCTTTTTGTATAAAATATTAATATTATTTAATACCATTTATTTGTATGTACAAATCAAATTTACAGTGCAGTACAATGTAATGTAACATTGCATGAAAAAAGAGCACATATAGTACAGTATATGTTAAAACAAACGAAACAATAGCAAAGAGGTCTCTGCCCCAAGGAGCTTACAATCTAGAAGAAGGGAGTGATGATAAAAGGAATAGGGTGTATGAGTTCCTTGGCAAGGGTTTTGGTTATCAACATCACATATGTAGCCAAACTTACTGTTCCCGCTGCCAAGGAAAGATATGGAAATTCAACCACGGCATCCC